>CAIGRK010237609.1:0-14198 GCA_903798315.1 Fraxinus greggii | reverse complement strand
ACTATTTTCATTATTCACAGTTGATACGTATTCCAATTGTCTAATCATAGCTGGCACGGTTATCAAACTCACACAAGCACACAAAACTAAAGTTATAATCTAATGCTTGAAAACAAATAAATAAAATAAAAAATTGAAAATAAATGAATAAAAACTTTAAAATTTATTTATTTATTTATTTATTATTTTTTAGCATACAGTCATATAAAAAATTTGCAGTAAAACGATGAACGCCCACCCCCAAACTTATTTGAAACATTGTCCTTGATGTTCAGATAATCACAAAATGGTAAACTGAAAAGCATGTAAAGAACCAGACGAATGTACAATAAGGTAAAGAAAAGGGGCTCAAAGTACTCCCCTGATCAATATGGAGATGGTGGATGGAAACTGGAGCCGGATGCACCATCAGGTGATGATGGAGAGAGTCATGTGAGTATCTGTCATCTCGGACTACTATGTGAGCTCGACCTCTATGCTCTGAATGTGTAGCGACTATTCATGCACTTCAATCTCGATGTTAACCAAGCTGTCCCATGTCTCCTTAGCCCTCAATTGAATCACATCGACTCTGCCCACACAGTTATTCAGTCGTCCATTCATAACCTCAACCTCCTGTCTCGCCGTCAATGACTCTCTACTTGCAGTGGAAGCAAAGGTCCTAGTGCTCAACATATCATTTCTCACAGTATGGATATCTATGCCCATAGCGCCTATAGCCTGCTGAAGACTCTCGATATCCCGACTAGAAACGATCGTATTAGCAAACATTTTTCTCAACAACTGCGTATCAACATCCAGTGGTGCCGGTGGTGGTGGTAGTTGTGGTGCCTCCAGTATCTCACCCTCCTCAGCCCATTTCCCATGTACAGTCCGATATTGTCTCAATCATTCCTCCTCTTGCTTCTCTCTGTGTTTATCCCTAGCTCAATCCTAAGCCTCCAAGGTAGAGCATTTTATGAAAGGGCTGGGTTTCTCAAGAAGCTAACACCCGCACTCTTGCATATCCTACTAATGAAACTTAGAAAAATTAGTGAAAGATGTCCATCTCTATAGATACCCTAGGAACGAATCTGTTTATAAGTAAATGTATCCAAGTCTATCTTCCGCCCTCTAACCAAGTGATGGATGAAGCCGGCCGCCGAATTGTTTAATATCATCCTATGTGAAGTTGGCTCGATGTTATGGAAAATAAATAGCCATATAATGGCTATGGATGGCGTAATCTCGATCTAATGCCAAATTGGAGTCTATAATAGCCATGCATTCTCACACCCAAGTAATACTTCCCCAACTGTGTTCCATGGGAAATCTCCAGGAATGGGAACTATGTTATCCCATGATAATTGATAGTAATCATGTATTACCTAGGGTGTAAACATGATCCATTTGTCCCTTACCCACATCTGATGTAAATGCTCAGACCCGGAGTGTCTATCTCATTGTTAAAGTTTGCACAAAATTCGTGAACCAGGCCTTCATATACCAGTGAGGTTTTTCAACCACTTTATCCCAACTGTAGTTTTGTACCAAAGTCACAATCTCAAATCTGGGAAAATCTTCTAATCTGACCGGCTGTTCTGGGAGCAGTATCTAGTGGCCAATAACATTTGAGTATCGTGTGGTGGCCTCTAGATCTAAGAATCTCCATATTCATCCTTCAGGCCCTCTTGTTCGTGCAGTACCCAAAGTAGAAGCCACTTTTTCCTTTCCTTTGGAGTTGCGCTTAGGAGACATTCTACGAACACAAAAATAATTAAAACATGTTAGCTAACTGTGATGCATAAATGAATACCATAGTATTTGGAGATAATAGATGGAACATGAGCATCAAAAACACCTAAACTTATGTTACAAGCAAAGAATTCAAATAGTATACCAGACAAAACATAAGGCATTGTAACGATGGCATGCTTAACAAAATGAGTAATGAAACATGAGTATTATCATAAAGATTCAAAATGTAGAGCATGAACCCGATATCCACTCAGACAGAAAAATTTGCATTTAAAATCATGTTCAACCAAGCAAGTTCGCCACCGGACACCATCGAGAAAAATCAAAATTTTCCTGAGCATTCTCTAGGCATATGAAAGAATGTACATTAGTTTAACACATATTCAAATTTGAGGTAAAACAGACTTCGTTTTAGTAAGAAGACGGATGGACGAAGTGGGTGACATGTGCTTCCTATGTCATGCACATGTGTGGTCAAGTTGGGTTTGATGTTTTCAAACACGTATGTCAAGGAATATCAACATGAAAATCACTCCAAAGTACCTAGCAACAATGTCAAATTAGAAATGAACCCTAATTTCATACAAATTTTCACATATGCATTTCATCGAGCACATTGCAAGCGCTCAATTTTCCATGGAAATTTCAAGACATGGATATTAATCAAACCATAATTGTTTTCAACTCAACAATCACAACCCGTCATCTACCTAATCCCTTACTCCTTCTCAACATTCAAATGTATCCCCAAAACAATGACAAATTTATATAGAATGAAGCAAAAGATGGAACATACCTTGATGTTAGCCTTGATATTCAAGAGCAATTGAGGAAATACGAGTGTAAGTGATGTGTTGTTGGTGTGTGTTGTGTAGGAGGGGTGGTCGAGTGGTCGTGTGTGTAGTAGAAAGTGTTGGTGTGTGCCGTGTGTGTTTGTATATTTGTGTCCATGTGCATGTTTAAAACAAATTCTGGGTATTAATTTTCTCTATGCGACCGCATAGAGGAAGGTAATGCGGTTGCATAGAGCAAACTTTCAATGCCAATTTAGGCCCGATGCTCTACGTTCGACCACATTGCTGGTTAGTCTATGCCGTCGTATAGACTACCAGCAAGGAGATTCTTTTTTCCGACCATTGGAGACCCCAGATGTCTCGATATTTGTGCTATCCAAGTTCAAATAGATATAATGAGTATATGCAACATGAAAAAATTTTAAAACCTATTCAACTCTTTGAAAATTATTTTTGGTCAAAATTGCACTAAAAACTCGGTTTTCGATCCACTTTGCAACTCGACTTTCCAACGCTCCCAAAACTTGTCAAAACACATTTTAAACCATAGGGAGTGCATGGATGCCATGAATTTGGTTCTAAAAATATTTCTAAACTTGAAAACACATGTTGATCCTGGAAAACTCAAAATTGATCGGGTTGCCTCGAAATGCATGCAATTGAAGTTTTCCTAGGTGCTTGTGAAGCTTAGAATCATACAAGTATACTTTTTGATTTTGTTCAAATACCTTTTTAAGAATATTTTTATTATGGAAAGCTTTCATTTTCGCTTTGTAGATTCTAGAACTCTCATACGTGCTATTTCTCAATTCTTCCAACTCATTCAATTGAAATTTTCTAAATTTACTTCCCTATTCTAGATCAAAATTAAAATGTTTAATAGCCCAATATGCTCGNTTGTTCAAATACCTTTTTAAGAATATTTTTATTATGGAAAGCTTTCATTTTCGCTTTGTAGATTCTAGAACTCTCATACGTGCTATTTCTCAATTCTTCCAACTCATTCAATTGAAATTTTCTAAATTTACTTCCCTATTCTAGATCAAAATTAAAATGTTTAATAGCCCAATATGCTCGTGTTCAAACTCAACATGTAAATGGCATGGCTTTTCAAAAATATGGCGACATGGTGACATGCATAGGGAAGTCTTAAAAGTCGTATAGTAAGCCCAAAGTTCTTAAAGACCAATCTTTATCATTAGTGTTCGCCGTTTTCTCCAAGATTTGTTTAATTTCCCTATTAGCAAATTCTACCTGTCCACTAGTTTGGGGGGTGATAAGTAGTAGAAATTTTATGAATAACCCCGTACTTTTTCATGAGTGTTTCGAAAGAATGGTTGCAAAAATGTGTGTCTCTATCACTAATAATAACATGTGGTGTGCCAAACCAAGACAAAACATTTTCTTTCAGAAATCTAACAACCATTTTATTTTCCTACAAGCTGACGCTTCTACCCATTTAGACACGTAATCAACTTCCACAATAATATATAAATAACCAAAAGATGGTGGAAAATGTCCCGTGAAATAAATTCCCAGCAGTCAAATATTTCAATTACTAAAATAGGATTTAGGTGCATCATGTTACACCTGGACAAAAGCACCTAATTTTGGCATTTTTCACAAGATCTACACTAATTATTAGTGTCCTTGAATAAAGTAGGCCAGTAAAAACCACATTGTAAAATTTTTACATTAGTCTTTTTTATAGAAAAGTGGCATTTGCATACTTGGGTATGACAAAAAATTAGCATACTAGGTATCTCCTCAGCGGGGACACACCGTCTTAAAATTTGGTCAGGGCAATATTTAAATAGACATGGATCACGCCAATAAAAATTATGTACCTCAACTAAGAACTTTCTGTTGTCCTGTGCACTCCACTCTTTAGGAATCTCACCTATAGCCAAATAGTTCACAATGTAAGCAAACCATGACAGAAAAGAGACTGAAAACAAATTCTCATCTGGAAATTCATCTCTGATTGGCAATGTGATTGCATTATCCTCAAAAGTTAGCCTTGATAGATGGTAGGCCATCTCCACTCCCTTCTTGTCTTTAATGATGATGTCAAATTCCTGCAAAAGTAAGATCCACCGTATTAATCGAGGCTTAGCGTCCTTCTTTGCAAGAAGGTACTTAAGGGCTGCATGATCTGTGGAGATTGTAATAGAGGAGCCAATCAAATAAGATCTAAACCTATCAAGTGGAAAGACTATAGCTAATAACTATATTTCAGTAGTAGAATAGTTTATTTGAGCACTGTTAAGAGTTCTANTTAATGATGATGTCAAATTCCTGCAAAAGTAAGATCCACCGTATTAATCGAGGCTTAGCGTCCTTCTTTGCAAGAAGGTACTTAAGGGCTGCATGATCTGTGGAGATTGTAATAGAGGAGCCAATCAAATAAGATCTAAACCTATCAAGTGGAAAGACTATAGCTAATAACTATATTTCAGTAGTGGAAAAGTTTATTTGAGCACTGTTAAGAGTTCTACTAGCAAAGAAAATCACAAAAGGCTTAACTTATTTGCATTGCCTATGAATCGTACCTACCGCATAATCACTAGCATTACACATGATTTCAAATGGTAGTGTCCAATCAGATGGTTGCATGATAGGTGTTGAAGTAAGATTTTCAATCAGTGTTTTAAATGCATCTTGGCATTCGGGAGTCCACTCAAAAGTGGCATCTTTATTTAGAAGGTTACACAATGGTCTAGAGATGCATGAAAAGTTTTGTAAACCTTCTATAAAAACCTGTATGGCCTAAAAATGGTCTAACATATTTAATTGTCTTAAGTATAGGTAATTTAGAGATTAGTTCAATTTTAAACTTGTTAACCTCTATTTCCTTAGAAGAAATCACAAGTCCAAAGACAATTCTCGAAGGTACCATGAAGTGACACTTTTCCCAATTTAAAACTAACCCACTTTCCTCACATCGTGTCAAAACTCTCTTCAAATTTAACAGACATGTATTAAAAGAAGTTCCAAACACAGTCAAGTTATCCACGAACACTTCCATACAGTTCTCTATCATGTCACTAAATATACTAGTCATGCATCTTTGAAATGTGGCAGGAGCATTATAAAGTCTAAATGGCATCCTATGAAAGGCATAAGTGCCAAAAGGGCAAGTAAATGTGGTCTTTTCCTGGTCCTCTAATGCAATTTTAATTTAATAGTAACCAGAGTAGCCATCAAGAAAATTGTAAAAAGGATGGCCAGCCACACGCTCCAAAATTTGATCTAGAAAGGGGAGAGGAAAATTATCCTTACGGGTCGCAGCATTTAGTTTCGTATAATCGATGCACATGCGCCAACCAGTCACTATTTTTGTGGGAACCATTTTACCTAATTCATTTTTCACTCCGTGACTCCGACTTTTTAGTAACTACCTGTGTAGGACCAACCCATTTACTATTCACGATATGGTAAATGATACCTGCATCTAACAATTTAAGCACCTCATTTTTCACCACATCTTTCATTGTCGGATTTAGCCTACGTTGTGGGTGTCTCGTAGGATTAGTTCCTTCTTCTAAATGAATCCTATGAGAGCAAATTAAACGAGTTTTTGATGATTCCAAAGTCAGATGATTATAGAGCACCAGATTTTAGATATCCTTGGAGACTTAATCACTCGAGTCATAAAGGCTACGAAGAGACATTTAAAAATGAGGCAGCATTTTTTTTGCTGTGATTAATGCATTGAAAATCATTAAATGCTCATTCTCAAAAATCAACCCATAGCTAAATTTGGTCTGACGATTGTATAATGTAGTAATTTATAGGTTTAACATCTAAATTCTATTATTTCAACCTATAAAGCATATTAATCAACTTATTATTTCACAATGCTAAACTTAATTCTCATGCGTAACATGTGTCAAGTTTTACAGAGATAAGAATCAATTAATCTAATCATGTAACATATTCACCATCCATAAATTAACACTTACACATAATTCTAAATATATTCATCATCGTCGACAAGGCTACCTAACCTACATAATCAAGCAAACTAAAAAAATATTTTAAATATTTTTATATTTTTCTACTTTTCTTGTATATAATAAAGTAGTAAAATCACACAATCGCACACAAGAATAATAAAACTAAAAATTCAATATTTTTTCCACCCCTAAACTTAAAATTGACATTGTCCTCAATATTTTAAAGTATAATCTAGGACATAAAGAGGAAAGGAAGAAATGAAATAAGGAACTCTCTAGGTTTTTGTCTAATAATTGAGATATCTTGTTGGATCAGTTCATTTTATTCTTCATCTGGTTAAGTTTGCCTCCTGTTTATATCCTGGTACCATTGAAAAATGGAAGAAAATACTAATATAAGATTCGAGAAATAGTATAAAAGTTGCAATATGGTGTGTATATAACCAATTTTTTTGGCACCTTTGGAGCCTTGAAAATCATTTCACGTGTTGTTTTTATGGTTTTTGTACTCATATAAAAAAAAAATTCTTTATCTAGGCTTGATGTAGACTTGATTACCCTTTTATCGAACAAAACATTCATAAGATTAATGCAACCTAACAAACAAACTCTATGCAATGCAAATACATAAGGATAATAAATAAATTAGTTAGAAATTGAGTTGCCTCCCAATAAATGCTTAATTTAAAGTCTTTCGGTAGACTTCGTAGAGGAGTTAATTATGGTGGTTCAAAGTGGACTTCATCGACGAAACTTTGATCACAATGTTCAGTATTGATAATCTTTTTTTGTTTCTCCATGATTGAAGAGCTCATTTTCCATCCTTGAGGATCATAATTGTTCCACCAACTCATTTTTTATGTTGGCACTTCAAATGCTCTTTTGCTTCTTTCTAGTTAACCTTTCTGTTATTCTCTTCATGGATGGTTTCTCGTTAGTGGTATGATTTTGAACTTCTCTTATTCATCATCTACCCTCAAGGTCAGTTTGCCTGCTTTAAAATCCATAATAGCCTGACATTTTGATAGAAAAGACCGATCTAAGATCCGTAGTGATGCATCCCATGGTTCTTCTATGTCTAAGACAACGAAGTCTACTAGGAATATGAACTTCCCAATTTAATGAGCATGTTGTCAACCACTCATCAATGATAATTGTTAGGTAGTTGAAGGGAGATAGTTGTGTAATTGAATTCTTCCAAACCTAAATTCTTGTAGACAGAAAAATGCATTAAATTTATACTTGCTCCTAGAATTACATAACAATTAAAAGTAGAGTCATTTCCTATTGAGCAAGGTATTTTGAGACACCCTTGATCTTTTATTTTAGGAGGTAATTTGTTCTACAAGATAGCACTAATTTAGCTTGATAGTCTCAAATTTAGTGAGCTTTCATTTTTTTTTGATAAGATATCCTCCAAAAACTTTGCATAACTTGGTATCCGAGATATAGTTAATGGGATGTTGACATGAAACTTCCTAAATGTGTCCAAGAACATTGCAAACTATTATTCGAGCGATCTTTTTTCAATCTCTAAGGAAAGGGGACAGAAGACACATATGTGTTGATAGGAATGATTACTTTAACCTGTGGATTATCTGATTTCTGACCTGAAACTATTTTTGCTAACGGTTCAGATTTTTCCACTTGCTCCACATCCGTGGAATGTACATTTCATTTACTACCATGTCTCTTAACTGTAATTTCTGGAAGTTGAATCCCACTCTGAATAGTAATTGCCTCAACTAGCTTGTTCTCCACTGCCTTACTGCCATTACCAGTAGTATACAAGTTGTCTCAATGTCACTTGGCATCTCTGGCTATCTTTCTAAAAGTACCTTTAGCTATTTACCCTATTTGATTTTTTAGATTTTGTATAGTTAGCCCTTGAACTTGAATTGTTACCTCAATATGCTATAAGAATTTAGTTGATGCTTTAGCCATCTTGGAAAATGCTTGAGTAGATGATGCTATCATTTTGCTAAACACTCTTCTCACGAGGGCTTATTTCTAGCTTTTGAAAACCAGTTGTGCATTTTGATATGATGTACCTTGAAAGGATTGGTTATTACTCTAAGAGAAATTTGGATGGTTCCTCCATCCTAGATTATATGTGTTAGAATAAGGATTATTCTACTGCCTCTAGTAGTTTTGCATGTAATTCACAACCTCAACAAACTATACAAATGGACTCCCTTCATTACAATACTTTCATGATTACCCACAATGGTTGCATCTCAGCCTAGCTGCTTGAACTGCATTCACTATTTGATTGGTTGTCCATCCATCTACATTTTTAGCTTATGCTGCTAGTTGTGCTGAAATAGCTATCAATGTGTCAACTTCGTGTTTCCCTGCAACTCTTTTTCCACCTGATATGTCTGTTGGCCATAGTGCACTAAAGTATGATAGATCATCTATACTTTGATACACTTGATCCGCTATCTTTTTTGTAATTGACCCGTTGGCCCTATTAGTCAAATTCAACCAATTGTAGAAGTATTATACTTGGATCCACTTCTGCAAATCATGTTGTGGACATTTTCAAAGCAAACCTTTGTTTCTTTCCTATACCTCGTACTAGCACTCTGAATCAAGCTGTGAAAATGTAGTGATTTCATCCCTCAACTTGGCAATCCTTTTTGGTGGGATCTATTCATTTTAATTTTTTTGCTTAGACCGTCGCAAATGATAATGTTGTGAGGTGAGAAAGTGTCTAACCATTTCCTAGCTGATTCTATCAAAGTGTAAGGAAAGAGTCTCGGATGAATTGCATCACTAGGAATCCCTTAATATTTAATTGATGTCTCACACAAATCCAAAAATCTCGAGATATGAGCATTTGGATTGTTTGTTAGTATCACAAAGAAATGCAATGCATTATGGAACGTGTTTACTAAGTCTATCCTGAAGTGAAAATTACAATGCCCAAATGCTAGATTAGTTATGTTGGATATGTTCTCTACCACTGGTGGAACCGTGTGTTCCTCCATCAGTCTCTCACTTTCGTTACCTGTAACTACAACTAGATGTGCTGCATTTACATTCAACTCAATGGTTACTTGATCCTACATGTTTTCTACCATTGGTTCTACTTGTTATTTTTGTTGTGTATATATCTATTCGTTTCTTCTCAATCTGAACGTTAGTTTGATTTTCGGATCAAGTAGAGCAAAATCACCACATCTCGAACTTTGTATACAAAATCCTGAAAAAGAAAGAGAGAAACCACTGTAATGTTTTTTCCTAATAAAAATATAAAACAAAATGGTCTGATTTCTCGCAAGTGTACGGTATCATCATCAAGTAATAAAGTGATGAATAGAGTATATTTTCCACGAGGACCACATACTTAATATAAGATCAGTTAATATTAACTTTAATCGAATAGCAAAACTTGTTCGGAGAAATTATACTAATTTATCTAATTAAATTAAGTATTCTAATGAGCAAATTATGGAGCTTTTGAAAATTAAGATGAGATATTATTAAGATCTCGATTCCTTCTTATTAATCCATTTCAACACAATTAAATAACATGATAATGCACATTTTGATGATCAATATCCCTCAACATTGTTTCTCCAAGACTGGGCGTCGGGTGGGTTGGTCTGAATATTTCCATAACCAGAAACATCCATTAAACTTAGTAAAGCGTTAAACAAAGATAGAATAGCCAAATCTGTTAAAGTGGAGATTGGGAGAAGGCTTTTGGATGCAAACTTAAACAAGATAAATATGAAGGATTTTGATGTCTTCTTGGACATGGATTGGCCAGAAAAAAATTAGGTCATCATGCAATTGGTGAGAGAGGAAGGTGTCTTTTGAGAAACATGGAGGAGGAATTTCTGTTTTTTAGAGTAAAAACCAAATCTAAATAGTAAATAGTGTCAGATATCGAGAAAAAAACATGTTAAGGGTCACAGTATTTAGCAATATTTTGAAAACCAACTTGAACAATGATCTGGAAAAGAGTGAGGGTCAAGGGTCACAAGGTTGAACCGGAAATAATATAATTAATTAAAAAAATCATATATTGATATATATCCTATTAAAATTTTATATCAAGTAAAAAATTTAAATTTCAATAGCTATTTTATACTCATTTTACAACATCAAAATTGACATTAAGTGGGCCAATGAAACAATATAAAATAAAAACTAAATGGGCTACATACTAAATGAAATTAATTGGGCCCAAATAAAAGTGAATTAATCCTACATACTAAATTAATTCTCTTCATATCTCTAATAAATAGACAAATACCAACAGCGGCTGCCCACTGTAAAATTTTCAGGTTCTTTTTTCCTTTCATTTTTTGTGCTTCTTCTTAGATTTTTGGGTACCATATATTGCATCAATCAATGTGTTATTTATATGTTATTTTTGAGGATCAAAGTTAAGTTTTGGGGTATCAGAGCATCAACTTATTTAGACGGGTATCACACAAAAAATATAAGTCAGGTGCTGTGAAGAAGTTTGACGAGAGAATTACTTTTTTGATCTTATAGTAATTTAAGTCAGTGGCGTTTTGATTAAGTCTTGATTGTATAAGGATTTGGAAAAATGATTAATCCATTTTTTCTCAACAGACGTGGACAGTCTGAATACTTGAAGAAAAATTATCTAAAAGATACAGTATTTTCGTCTGATTTCTCGAAATCGTTAAATGGAGATGCTAACGTGGTCACTAGCCATGTGACTCTTAATTCCTTGGGAGACTTGGATATTATTTGAAAAGATTATTTTATCCTTAGGGTATGTATTTGGTCAATAGGTTCGCGTGATAGAGGATTTGTTAATTTTAGAGGGTCCACATATTTACACACACATTGGTTTGGTGTTGATATAGGATATGTGGTGAAATTTAAATCGATGGCTAATAAACTCCCAAGAAAGTCAAGCATCAAACATGTGGGTCGTCATCAATTTTCAACGAGTTCGTTAGATATGAGACAATGAAATTTGTAGAATTTTGTAATGCTAAGTGTGTATACCCTTTACAACAGAGTATTGTAATTCTTTGTTTTGAAATCGTGGCTATAAAAGCAAAGTTTTATCCAAATTTTCCAAGTGGCATTACCAAGAGAATGAAAGAGACGGGACTGCAGTGTAGGTATATTAATTGTTATAATAAAATAGAACTGACAATATGAAAAATAAGAACAAGAACACAAGATTTACTCGAAAACCCAAGTTAGAAAAAAATCACGGACAGAGGAGGAGAAATTTCACTATAACAAAAGATGATTATAAAAATAGGATGATCTCAAGAGACGTAATTACTCCTAATATATATAATACATAGAGGAGCCTAAGATATAATCGAGTCCTAATATAATAGGCCTAACAAAAAATGGAGTGTTGTTTAAGGTTGTTTAGGAATGTAAAAAGTGGTAGAATCGTGACTAGGGTTTGCACCGAATAACACCATCGCTCGAGCAGTGGACTCATAACTAGCAAGCGAGTGCACGGTTAGTGAGCGCTGGGTTATTGTAATTTTCGCTCGAACGCCACGTGCGGTTGGCGAACGATTTTCATGCGATTTCTTCTCCTTATCAATCTTTAATTTCTTCAAGACTTGTTCAAGGCATACTACAAATTAACAATAGAATGTCTGATCGAATTCAGGTCAAATTCAACAATAAATACCAACCAAGTCCAAGCAATGCTCAAACTTAACTGCATGAGTGACTTGGTCGTCATATGAGAAAGATTATCTTGGTTACTGAATTTGCTCACAAAATTATCAAATTCATCACTGAGCTGGACTTTTACTTTTCTTATCTCTCGCTATCCTTGGCTTCTATTAACATATCGTCAATATATAAGAGTAGATATAAAACACACTTCTTAAAGTAAATAAATCTATCATAACTACTTCTCTTGAAGTCATGAGTAATCATAAATGAGTCAAGTATCTTATACCACTAAACAACTTTCCAACTGACAGGACAACCACCAATAGTAAAAACATAATCAGTAAGAGATATTCTCTTATCAAGATCTCCAGAGAAATCAGAATCAGCACAACTAACTATCTCTATAGAAGGTCTTCACTATAATCAATACATTTGACCACACTCAAACAATAAGCAACCAAATCAGTCTCACAGTACTTTTGTGGAGGTCTAATATCTCTTTTGGGTCTTTTTTAGCAATAAGATAGTGTGGTACAACTGGTGGTGGTGACAAAGTACACTACCCTTAACTTTTGAACTAGACTGATACGTATACTCTAGTACAAATCTTGAACCAAACTCAAACTCCACATGTGCGTTTAATTTTTGCTGATTTGTATCAATAGATTCTATAGAATCATGCAAGATATATAGCTGGGCGGCCTTTTATGTTCCTTCAACACAACATGAGGTAGTTTTACTAACTTTTAGGTCTCCAGCTTTACAATATACTTGTACCCTTTAAATCAAGAGTATTCAAGAAGATAAGATTTCTCTTCAAATCTGAAACATGTCTCACTTCACCAGATATCCTAACAGTCCATCAAACATTTTAATTACGATCGTTCCTTAAAAACAGTTAGGTAGTTTTTTATGTCTCACCTTCCGTCATGCGCTGAGAAACAATCCCTGCGTCATGTGTAGTTTACTAGTTAGACGTTAGACATGCATAATTGTTCCATTTTTAACCATAATGCAGCGGCGATTTTCTCATTTAGAACATCCTGAATATTTGATTTGATAAATGAAAATAAATTTGAGATAAGTCATTTCGATCTTACGTTGTTTTTCTCTTGCGTTCAAGTTGAAGGCATCTTATCAAACCCTAATAGGGTGTCATCCAAGTTCATTTGTGCGAGCACATTCCTCATCTTTACCAGCCATATCCAAAATCTAGTGTTATGAAATTTCATAGTTGCCATTACAGAAAATCAAATATCACTCTAATACTAGTTTGTCATAATAAAACCAAAATTGACAATATGAAAAATAAGAACACAATATTTACGTGAAGATCCAAGTTGGGAAAAAATCACGGGCAGAGGTGGTGAAATTCACTATAACAAAGGATGATTATAAAAGTTGGAGAAATTGACGGGCGGAGGTGGAGAAATTCACTATAACATGCCCTTAACATATTAGTTTTATCGATTGTCAAAAATGTATGAATTTACTAGATTAATTATTGAGAATTGAAATAGATGAAAATAGGGGGATTCAGAAGTTTTATTACATGTACAACGATCCCGTATGCTTCCTGTTTTTGTCCGAACATATATGAGCTCCTCCGATCTTTATTGTATGTCTCTCAATTTTGTTCATTTCGGGCCTTTCGGCATTTTGTTACTATATTAGCAAGTGGGGCACAGTAATGATCTATATACAATTTAAGATTTCGGGTCTATTTGATGATATGCTTGGTGGGTGCCAGCCTAGTTGTGATGAACCATGAGCTCCACATTAAATAACCCAATTGCGTTAAAAAAATATCATGTTTAGTGGTAAATGATAAAATGATAATTCATTCTTATACCTAATATAGTCCAATTTTTAATCCTTCAAGTCATGAAAAAGAAAGCAACGACTATAGTGTGTGTTGGGAATTTACTTAACATGCACAGCGGAAAATAAACAATTTTTCAATTCCCACCAAGGATCTACATTGGGTTTAGATAGAAACTGTGATAAGAATTATTCATTTGATGAATTCTGCAAACTCCTTTACTGTTTCTTGAACTCCAATGAT
>CAIGRK010237573.1:0-10582 GCA_903798315.1 Fraxinus greggii | reverse complement strand
TTTTTTTTCAAACTGTCAAATCATTTGTCTACACGTGTCCCTCTGTTTTTTAACCTGTCATTGAGCATGTTTGTGTAGTGCAACCAAATTAAAATCTATCATGTAATTACTAAATTTACATTCTAAAATCTAGTACTCAGACTGAAATGGCATTGAACCTTGTAATGTCAGCTTATGCGAGGTCTTTTTATTTATGTGGGCGTTCTATTAACAAAATCCTCTATTATGACTAATTGGTCTTTTCTTCTATCTCATTCCTCTAATCCAAATACATTATAACTGAGTCATGCATTTCAAGCAGCACAAGTACGACACTTGCATCACCATGAGAATTATAAAACATTCAGCCATTCAAAAGAAAGAGTTATGTTTGCAATTATTTATTCGAACAATCCAACTTTTCTTGAAAAGCCTTGATCACATTACAATAATCAGTAATTATACCTTGTGAAGGGACATGGTTGGTCTTGTTAATTAAGGTCTTAACTTTTAAACTACATAATTGACAGGTTTTTGCGGGTGGACACGTTATCTCTTCTGCTTTCTTTGGCTAATATTAGTGCATACTCAGAGGTACTTCTAGTGGATATGCTTGATGGTATCATTACTGGTGCTGTGGCAGAACGCTTGGGAGGTAATTAATTTCTTTAGTTCATAGAAAATTCTGATCCTTGAAAATCTCAGTTGAACTTTAACATTTGTCTGAAGAAACCAGTGCCATCTTGAAGACAAATGTGAAATTTCATGCAAGGATCAGAAGTACTGAACTACTTATGTAAGCAGCACATTGTTGATTATATGACTTTTGAGTTCCGATGTAAGCATGTACTGCAGTTGTTGCAACCAACTGGAATATTTAAAGGACCTTATTTGGATAATCAAGTTAACATTATATATTATTAGTTGTAAAAGTTTAATACCTGCTGCGAAGACAAATGAGACAAGCAATATATTCTAAGGGTTCTTTACTAAAATATGTTGAAAATTTTGTATATGCTGTTAATTCATGTTCTGTGCTAGTAGGTACTGGGTATGTATGCAACACATATCGTGGAGTCACACCATATCCCATTAATATTGTACGGATGTTCAATTTCAGTTATGACATATGCCAAAGGTACATTTTCTTGTAGCCTGGAAAATCAACTCCATTTGTTTTATTTCTGATTCACGTGATGCTATTTTTGTTTAGTTTTCAATTAAATATGACATTTAATCTTTCCTGAGTCTAGGATTGTGCACTCTTCTGTAGCTGAACTACATTCCTCTGAAAATGAAACTTCGCCATCAACTGATGAGCTGGAAGATGCCAGTAATATAAGAAGCCAACCAAATGTGGGCAGTGGTTTTGCATTCTATTTTATTACCTTCTATCTATTGAGTTTGCCATGATGATTTTTTATGTACAGGAACAAATCTCATCTCCTTCAGCTCAAAATGCTGTCATCATGGAAGAAAATGAAGATGGGAATATGGAAATCATGGCTGATGTTGCTGCTTCTCCAAAAGTTGACAGAGGTACAAAGGCTGGTCGAAAAGCACCAATCGAGGCCATTAAGTTATGGAAGGAGAATGGATTTTCCAGGTCGACTGCAGTTCTCAAATCATTTAGTTGGGACACTCACTTTATGATCCTAAGGTTCTGATTTCTATGTTTTCCCCCTTTTTGGTGCGTTTTTGTGTTTTGTTTTCAGTTTGATAATCGCTGCTCCGAACCTGGATCCGTGGGGTATTATTAAAGAAGTCCTTCCACTTCTATCCCATTCTGCATCATTTGCTGTTTACCATCAGTATCTTCAGGTAATTGCTTTAGTGGGTTTGTAATGTGCATTGTCTTTTGAACTGATATATATGTGCTCTTTTACTTGTTATTTACAGTCCGACAGCAAATTTTCTTAAAATGTAAGCATAGAAGATTCTTCTAATTGGATGACTAGAAATATTTTTTCCATGTCTGAAACCTATGCATGCTTATCTGAATCTAATTCCTTGATGAGTATTGTTTCTCCCTTCCATATTTGTTCTAGGCTACGGATGATACTGTTGGATAAGAAAATGGGATGGGATGCCAGTGTATGAACTCTATGATCATTTAGTGCTATAAACGTTTGAGCTCATAAGGGGATAGAGCTGAAAAGAGATCTCTTTGGTTGAGGGTTGTCTGACTTCGTCTAGTTTTTAAAAAAAAAAAATTATTATCTTTGTGATCTATTCTTTGTCAACTATGAATTAGGTTGTGCTCCGCAAGCGCCACTCTTCTAATTTCTTTTTATTAATACTAAAGCCTTGTGTTACGTAATTATGTATTTTGATGGAAACATCGAAGAATGATTTTTATTTTTATTTTGGGTTCTCCTATTTCTTTAATGTACTTAATTAAACATCTACTTTTCCTGATTATGGAAGTTCTCTTTGATCATCAGCGAGGAAAAGAAAAAGTAATATTACCTGTTATTAACTCTATTCTGATGAACTATGTTAAAGTTGTGCTACTGCTGAAAATTAGTAGGTTCTCTAATGCATTGTCCTGTATTGCTGTATTTGTGTGCTGAAATACCTGCTGATACACTTTGGCATTTCTGAAGAGGGGAATGGGTTACTCGTTCTCATTTTGCTGGTTTTGTCTGGGTGTATGTATGATTTTTGTAAGAGGTGCGGGGCTTGAAGACGTATAAAATACATACAGCAGGATTGATCTAACTCTGTTTTCTTGCAGCCTCTAGCCACATGCATGCACAATCTACAGGCCGAGAAAATGGCCATTGGCTTGCAAATTTCTGAGCCTTGGCTACGTGAATATCAGGTTAGTTAAATGTTCCATATATTTAATTTTAAAGAAGTTATTAAACAGCGTGCAGGGACCAATCACTTTTTGTGTCTGTCATTTGACCTGTGTGGTTAACTGACAAGCTAGTGTGTCACTGTATGATTCATGGAATCACACAACCTGGAGAAAAGAAGTTTTTTTTCTGTGTTGGGGGTGGGGATGAATTGAGGTGCTCCTGTTTATACAAACTTGTCACTATGTGCATGTTTATGAACTTTATAATCGTAAAGTCAAACATTAATTTTAACCATACATTATGTAGGATCCACAAGTACCATACACTTATCAACTAATCATTTCTGTAAAGTCATATCCACTCATTTCTATGATGTTATAAATTCAGCAATTTATAATTTTTATCGTGCTTGTTTGGGTTTCATTATAATGAGATTACGGTGTGATGATGACAAACTCCTTTATACCCCTCCCAGATTTCATTGAAGCACATCGAACTTCATAATTTAAATTATTTCGTATTTGGTTTATCTTGTGCCCATTGAATATCACTTCCTTTCTACCCTCGTAATTGTGTTGAAGAGTTTTCTTTGTCATGCCAAGTTTCCTTCAGAAGTTACTAATGTTTCTGAAAAACACAGGTTCTTCCATCAAGAACTCATCCACACATGCAGATGAGTGCAACCGGGGGCTATATACTGAGTGGCATTCGGATAAGCGACAGCGATCAGACCCAAACAAAGTAACTTTTCCCAAGCATCCCTCTGTAACAATAGTTAAGAATTTGTAAAAAAATATTGAACGGATACCATTTGAACTTCTTTCAACTGTAGACGTTAATTTTAATGCTAATGAATTTATTCGTTAAATTAGTAAAGTTTCATGTTTCATTACAGACGCATTGCTGATTTTATAAATGTATTGGAAATTTTGCACTTTTCTTCTCCAACCTTGGCAATATGTTACTAATCTTTGATTTAATTGCAAATCATGTGCTTTCGAGTTTCGTCAATTTTTCCCGAGACGAATTTGTCGTCGTCTTTAAAAAAAAATGTCAAATAAATAAAATAATAAAGAGAAAATGGCAACGGAAGTCCTAAGTATGAAAAAAATTACTAAAAAAATTAAAAGTAACCGACAAAATTAAAAATGAAAATAATTTGGAAAAAAGGGCCTTCTTACCGCAACCAACGCAGTCCACCTCCACAACCTACAACCGCCGGCCATCCCAGCAGTCAATAAAATAAGTAATTAGTTTTAATTTAATCAATGCATAACTCCTACGTTATTTTCCCTTCCACAAGTGTTTTATGTTCCTACTTTTAGGTTAAAAGATTTGCCTAGAGCTGGACAAAATTCACGAATCGAATCGAACCGAATCGAGCGATTTTTCAAAAGTTAAATACCCGAACGGGTATCTAAAGAAAAAACGGACAAGTTTAGTTCGGTTCTCGATTCTAGAACGAATCAAAGAATCGAATAAGAACCAAATCTAAATAATTTTTTATATTTAATTAATTAAATCTTTTTAATTTTTTTAAACAAATTAGCAAGTTAACTAATTTAGAGATTAATGCTCCAATTACCAAACCAAGTCCATGTCTAGCTAGCTCAACTCAACTCAATTTCTAAATTAAGTCGATGATTAAATCAAATAGTTGGTAAGTATTAGCAATGCATAAAAATATTTTATTTCTATAAATCTTAATTTATATTTAATTTTTTTTAGACTGCTTGGAACAAATGAATTATTGATATGAATCACCGACATTTTAGCATTAGTATCTACTTTTTGGTATTTGTAGACATTTGTGAATTAATCTTATTGGACAATTTATTATTTATATGTTTTAAAATTGGACTACGTTAATTTGTAAAAGTTATAAATTAACAACTCATTAGTTGTATTTATGTAGTGTTGTTGTAAATGTTAAAAAAAATTAATTATAGTACGAAACTGAATAGAATCGAATAAAATAGAACCCGAATGGTTCCATAATTATATTTGGACCCAACGATTCCATTTATTAAATACTCGAAAATTTTTATTCAATTCGATTTTCTCCAGAATCGAACTGAACCAATCCATGTCCGCCCTAAATTTGCCCATTTTAAAAAAAACTTATTTAATCAACGACATAACAAATTATTTTAAAACTGACTCATTCACTCTTAGACCTTAGGCAAACACCCTCCATGTCACCCAGGAAACACCTTTTGAAAAAAATAGAAAATAAAAGAAATTTTGAAGTAAATAATTGTTCTAACGGCTATATTTACCAAAAACCTTATATGAGTATAAAGACAGAGCAAAAGTACAATTATAAAAGAATTGGGAATTATTTAAAATATATTGTTTTCCAGATGTTAGCATTTGATCATAAACTGAAAACAACACATTAGCATCAACAATCCAACAAAACTTCCTAAATATGTTTGTGGATTGACTTGACCCCAATTAACGAGTGCGTGTTTTTCTTAATCTTGCTCCCGTGGCTCGTCTGGATTCTTCTATGATGGTCTCTTGTGGACGAGGTTGAACGTTTTCGCTTGCTGACGGTGGCACTGAATTAATTAACATCACTTTCTCCTCGCTGGAATTCAAAATTTTGCTTGTCTTGACAAGGGTCGGCATAGATTTTTTTGGTCCGTCCAAGGATGTAGTCAGGGTAGCCTCTCTGGAAGCTTGCAGAGATGTTTTTGGTCCGTTCAAGGATGTAGTGGGGGGAGCTCCTTTGGAAGCTGCTGATGGCCTTGCCTCTTCGGCCACGTCTTCTTCAAGCTGACTTGAAGACGTACTAGAAGTAGGAGATGGGGGTTCTTTATTCTGCAGCTGTGTTGCAGCAGCTGATCTGCGATTTGGTGTTGGCGGGTGGTCTAACTTAGCACCTTGCTGTTGTGTCTGCAAGGTTAAAACAGCAGTATTTCGATTATAAAAGCAAACTTCCAATAGCTATCAACTGGGGTGTGAGTGAAGTCTGAAAGATTTAGTAAGAGGAAAATGATTTTGGGAAAAAAATGAAAAGAAAAAAAACGTGGGACGTAACAGCCTCAAATAAAGGTCATGGATTATCCAAGCTTACGACTGTAACTATCGCTGGAGTAAAAAACATCCACAGTTGCTTCACTTGGTACCATTTTTATGGTAACATATCATCATGACCAAGCATCACAAGCAACGATACACTCTCACTGGCAAGAAGCAAAGATGACATGGGACGAGAGTAATATGTTAAAAGTTCTTCAAATGGAAATTATTCACATTGCACATCCTATATAATTACAAATTCAACTAAATGAGTGTGGCAAAGGGTTCAAAGAAAACAATTTTCATCAAGACCAATTAGATTTGTCAACCCTTCTCTAACTGAGAAGAGAGAACTGGACAGAGAAATGAAAAACGCCTTTTCTATGATAAATTAGGCACATCCTATTTAAAGGCATTCACACTAGAAACTAGAATGTACGACTACCTGAGCCTAAAACACAAATGGGTACTGCAATTCATGATCCTAAACAATTTTCAAGAGTCAAACATACCATGGTACCCCACAATGAGTTCAACACTAAGAGAAATCTCAGAGCTAAAGAACCAATTATTGTGCAAAGCCACAATACATTTTGGGCGTTTGGTAATACTGTACAGGATTGAGGTAGATAGGATAGAATGTTAAGAGTCCAGAAACAGCAAACATAAAGTGAAGATGATAGTATGCTTCACAACCAAAATATTTCCAGTACATACCGGAGAAGGACGAGGTGGGGTGGATTGTGAAGCAACATATTGTAAAATCTCAAATATTCTACTCTGACCATAACTTGCAGCCTTTTGCCAGTACAAAAATGCGATATCTCCAGCTCTTGTCCGCAGTTCAAACAAATTGCGATCTATTTCTGTCTCGTGCTTAGCAACATATGGTCTAAAGAAGGAGTCATATACATATCTTGTTCCCTGAAATACATGGAAGTAAAAGAGACTGTACAGTTATAATAGATAAGGACGAAACTATGTAAAACACGATACTAAAACATAAAGAAGATCATAGACCTTTGTTTTAGGGTACCACAAGTATATAAAGAAGGCCAACTTTGCTTCACTGTACATCGGAACCCTTCACAGGCAAATAAACACAAAAGTTTATGCACAAATTGATTAATAAAACTTGAAGTATTTTTACATCTTCTACTTCTAATATTTACCACCCAATAAACATGTCACCAATCCTCTCACAAACTGTCAGCCCAGCAACCAAGATCCTGAAAATTCAAGATCTTACTAATTACTTCTTAAATTTGCAACTAAAGCTGTTGAGGGCACAAATGCAAATATGAAATTACCAGTACTGGCACCAAAACCGAAGTTGCTCGATGTCAGGCTTTATTTCCACAGTTTTAAAGCATTCGTAAGCAGGATAAGCATAACCCAAAACCAACCTACAACGCCAAATGCAGGATATAAGAATCTTCCGATGGAATGAAAAGAACCATAATTTTTTATCTGCACAAACTGAAGGTAGCACATACACAAGTCCTCTGGTTATAAAACACCCAATCATCTTGACTCCCTGTAACAGAAAAATAAATCAATCATTAGGTCAGTTTATGTACTTACAAAATCATCCATTTTTTTTTGTTTTTATTCTCCTGGAGAATGCCTATTAAATTATGTTTCATAACTGAGCAAAATGAGAAATGATAATCAGAAGTTTACTACGTATACCACTCAGTTTTTGAATGATATTTTATTGATTGATTGTGGTCACTCGTTGCCTAAATACATTCCAACAATTATCCTCTCACCTTAAGCTACCCTGCCCATAAAAAACACAAATTTTCCCCAACTGCATTGATCCAGAAAAGGATTATCTGACTAGAAATAAGAAAGAAAAAGAATTATTTAAAAAAAAATCTACACATCCAGAAATACATTATAATTTTTCGAAGAAGGGGAAAGCAGGATGTAAATTAAAAAAACACTCCAGCGTAGATTTACGATTGCCATACAGGTACAATGCACTATTATTCATCTCAACCAGTAAAATAAACACAATAAGAAAACATAAAAAGCCGCCAGTATTTCTTATAATAAAACAATCTAATTACAATATTTAGTTAAGTTCCTATGTAACACAAATACACGCACGTATTTTCAGCGAGTAAAGAAAAAAGAGAAGCGTCGTTGCATCACCTATGCAACAACGATGGTAATGTAAGAAATAGGAAATGACTTCTGAAAGCATCAAAATTTTTCGGTGTATGACCAATCGGCGCCTCCGTATGCGACGGAGAACCGTTAATACGTCGGCGTGGACGAGAGAGTAGGGGTGAAGAGAGAAGGAACAGCGGGGGGACCAAGTTGAGTTTTGAATTTTTTGACTTCTAGATTTTTTAATTCTCAAGTTATAGAGGGGAAGTGTTTCTGTAGAAGGTGCACGATTTTACTGTGTGCCTCTGTACTTGTGACCGTTTTCGGAAAATAATTTGCACCTTGCTTTTGATTGAAAATCTAAACGGTCACATGGGAGCGTATGAAAAATGTCAACTTTCAAATAAATTGCCAAAATGGCCATTTTGTTACGTACAATATCCATTTTACCCTATTTTAAAATGTCTATCTTAGGTTTGGCAAAAAAATTCATTAAATTCGATATTCGGAAAGCCCATTTCAAGAAGGGTGAGGATCACCCATCTAATCGGATAAACGAGGTGAGGGTCTTCGTCCCGAAACAAGAATGGGGCTGGTACAGGGAACATGATCTCCGTCACACTATCCCTCCCAATTAAAGTCAATTTCAAATTTAAAATTTGTATCAAATAAGAAGAAAACAATCATTTAAAAAAGTAAAACACAAAAAAAAGGCCCCACCTTGGTGTTAAGTTACAAAGCTCTACCTCCGTCGAGCTTAAAAGCGAATGGTTATCCTAATCAAGAGTTTGGTCCTATTAACATTTTACAAGCATAATAATTTATTAATATATATGTGTATTACCATTAATACCCTAAACCTTGGATTCTACTTTTCTTAAAGCAGAGAATAAGGACAAGTCTCCGAGCTTAATACCCCAAAGATTGAGGGCACATGGCATGTAATAATGCTAGGTTGTTGGGATGTCCTCTCTTGCCCAATTCGAACCCACAAAAAACTCTCGCTTCATGGAGGCATCAATTCATGTCCATAATTAGTTGGTCAGACCAATTGGAAAAGCAATCATGCTACAATGTTATATAAGTTGACATAATATCACGTAATATTCTATTATTGAACTATTTAAAATACAGTCAATTCTTCCATCCAATCATCGGTTGTCACATACACTTTTGATCCTACATTGCATCCTAACAAAGTGGCATAATTCTTCAAAAATATAATCATACTTGAGGGTTTGTGTGATATCTTGCCCCTTCTTTACACACACTAGACAAGTACAATGTCGTTCCGGGGAATGCTATAAAACTAATTTTACTAAAGAGTGAAAGTTTTTCCAACAATATACGAAATTTTATTGTCTTCATGGATATAAGAAATAAATTTTTTGTGAGATATTATTTATATTTTTTAAACAAAAGAGCCAAATATTACATTAGTCTGAATTTTTCTTATATATGATTAAAAAGAAAATCTATACGCCAATAGTTGATTTTTTGAATTATATCAAACATAAATAAAGAAACACAATAATTAGAAACAAATAGGTGTCAAAACAAAAGTTAAAACAAATCGTTGATAACAGGGTTCGAACTTGCGCAGGAAAAACCCAAGAGATTTTAAGTACGTCACTCTAACCTAGGGCTGACAAGCGGGTCGAGCGATTCGCGCCTCATAATTCTTTGGAAAGAATACATACCCTAATTCAATTTTAAGATAAATGTTTAAAAATTCAAAACTTAGGTGATAATTAATAAATAATACATATAAAATAACATATTATATATCCAATAAATATACATTAGGTAATATCTCGACCCACACATCAAAGGGAAGAAGCTAGACGGAGTCAGATATTTTGAGAGTCAAGGAAATTTTTGATTCTTCAGTTGACAAGCTTGAAATTAGACCAATAGCTCGTAGTCGTAGCACAAACGTAAGTTCTGGTTCTTCTTTATCTATTTTTCTGGAGTCGGATTTTAAATTTGCAAATGGCTAAATGGTGTTTGATATTTAGTAAATTAGAAAATTCAATGGTTGTGTGATAACAAGAGGGAAAAAAAATTCTGGACACGGTGTCTCCGTGTGTGCACTGAGACATCTCTGTTTGCTTCCTTGTGCACACGGAGGCTTTCTCCATGCCACATAGAGACATGGAAGGTCGCTATGTGCGCACGGAGACTTGTTGTCTCCCTACGCACATGGACTTTTTTTTTATTGCAGTGCTAACAATAACATTTTCATTAAAATTTTAATGTTGAGATACATATTTTTTTATTAGCTTAAAATTGTTGGGCGAAAATTAGAAAGGTTTTCAAGAGAGAAAGGAAATAAGATTAGTAAATTGAAGATGTGTGTGTATACTTTTTTCCTTTTCTTTTTTTATTTGAATTAGGTTATAACTATAAATTTGTTACAGTGTGCTTTTTGAAAACTATATCATAATAAGATGTATGTATTTCAATATGTAAAAATGATAAAACGTAATATCAAACTCTTGTCACATTTTCTAAATGTGTACACAAGTTTAAAGTTAACAAGATGCACAAATTTAAATTTGATTTTTCAGTTCTAGCCCTTACGAGTGAGGGCGTTATTGATGATTTTAAAATAACTTAAGCACGCAAGGAAAATAAGAAATTAAAAACTCAAT
>CAIGRK010237552.1:0-14728 GCA_903798315.1 Fraxinus greggii | reverse complement strand
CCTAACCCAAAGATGTGAAATACTAAATTATTGTTCGTTTAACTGGAACATTTCCAAATTTGGTGATGGCATTAAGCATTTAATTCTGGGGACGTATCTGTGGTAACTTTTAAGTCATGGTATCATGTAAAACAATTTAGCCCGTTTGGTGGCATTCTTTATTGAGTTAGTTTACAAAAACAAATTAAAGAAATAGTTAAAAGGCCAAAACGACTGGAAATGTTTTCAAAAAAAGTGGGACACCTGGAATCTCGTGTGAATCAGGTAGAGTATATATGGTTAAAAAGTATAGAATAATTTTGGATTTACGTATAAAATATTTTATTGTGTGTGAATATTGTAAATTAGAGAATTTTTACGGAAGGCATAATAAAACCCTTCAAAAATATTTGAGGCCACTCAAATAAGTTTTTAAGGTCTCTTTTGTTTTAAAATGTCATTTTCTATATGGTTGATATGTTTGAAATGTCCTTTACATAAAATGACTGTAATATCTAACATTTTTTAAGAAGAAAAGTGAATAACGAAGCCTCTAATTGTGATTTGCATAGTCGAGGCCAACCCATGGTAGACAGAAAATCCATTTAGATCACGATTAGGAACTTATTTTTAAAAATAAAAAGAAAAATAAACTTTTTCAAAAAAAAAAAAGAAAGGAAAAATAATGAAAAATAACTTCAATTGTTTTAAACGACAGCAGGTGTTTTTCATTTATCATTTTCGAGTTTGAATGATATCTCGTCTTTTATTATACATAATAGTTTAACTTATTCAAAATTAATTGTAAGTCAGATACTTAAAATTCGAATACAGTATACTTACAATTTGTAGTGGAGCACAATGAACGGATGAATTGCATATAGCGAGCTACTTCCAATACGTTTTTAAACAAAATAGATTGAAATCAAATACGGTCTAAAAGGTTACATGTTTAATTACACCGTCGTCTTTCATCATACATAAACTTACCAAAACCAATTGAAAGCCATATGCTTAAAAACCGATATGATATACTTGATCAATGTGTAGTGGAGTAAAATAATGAAGTTCCCATTCCTATATATTTTTTTAAACGAAATAGGTTGAAATCAAGCATATACTAAAATGTTAGAAATTTGAAAGACATCTTATCTTTTATTATAAATGATGGTTTAACTTATTCAAAATCAATTATAAGTGATGTACTTGAAAATTGAATAAGGTGTACTTGAATTGTTTGCAGTGAAGCATGATAAATTGTATAGAATGATGTTCGTCTTCCTATACTTTTTTAAAATGAAATAGGTTGAAATCTAACACAATCTAAAAGTTTAGAAGTTTGATTGACATCTCATTCATTATACATGATGATTTAATTTATCGAAATCAAATTATAAGTCGTAGACATAAAAACCGAATATAATATACTTGAACAGTGTGTAGTAGAGCATGATGATGAAGTTCATATTTCTATACGTTTTTAAACGAAATAGGTCGAAATCAAACACGGTCTAAAAGGTTAAAAATTTGATTGGCATGTCTTTCATTATAAATGATGTTTTAACTAATCAAAATCAATTGTAAGATGTATATGTGAATAGTATATAGTTGAGCATGATGAGTTATATATAACAAAGTTCGTCTTCTCGTATATTTTTAACGAAATATGTTGAAATCGAACATATTATAAAAAGTTGTAAGTTCAATTGACTCTTTCATTATACGTGATGGTTTAACTATCGAAATCAATTGTAAGTCGCATACTTAAAAAATTGAATGTAGTAGACTCGAACAGTGTGTTGTGGAGCACGATCCCATGTATATTACAGTATATGCACTGTGTCGTGAGTTTTTGTCGTAATTCATACCTAACTTGTGTTTTATGAATGTTGAACATTTTTTTTTTCATGTTCTTTTATCTTATATAACAAATGATGAATGAAAAACGTCCCATGTCGTTTAAATAAATGCAGTCCTTTTTCTTTTAAAACGACTACAATCGTTTAAAACGATCAGAAACATTTTCAGTTGTAAAATAATTGGAGTCATTTTTCAGATTCACATATTGTATTTTGATTATATACTCCTTTTTTCTAGACATTTTCAAACGAAATATTTTGAAAGCAAACCAACCACAATTTAAAATGTTATATATTATGATTTAACTTATCCAAATCAATTGTAAGTCATATAATTAGAAATCAACACTATACTTGAACAATATTGAAAGAGCACGATGAATTGGATATAATGAAGTGCGTCTTCCTATTCATTTTAAACCAAATAGGTCAAAACTAAACACAATCTATAATATTAGAAGTTTCATCTTATCCTACATTATACATTATTGTAAATCACATACTTTAAAACTAATTACAATATACTTGAACATTGTTAGCGGAACACAATGAATTGTATAAACAAAGTTCGTCTTCCTACATATTTTTGAACTAAATATGTTGAAATCAAACACCGTTTATAATTGAAAATCAAATACCATCTTTCATTATACTTGATGGTTTAATTTATCGTAAGTCGTATACTTAAAAATTGATTACCGTATACTTGAACAATGTGTAGTGAAACACGATGTGTGTACACACACACACACACACACACATACAAATTCATAAAAAGATTGTGTCTTACAAAATGACTACAATTTTTTAACTGACCACAGTCTTTTTAAACGACTGACATTAAATTAAACGATTCCAGTTGGTTTTTATAAAATAGACTAAGCCTTTTAAACGACTAGAGTCGTTTTCCTAAAATAATTGCAGTCTTTTTAAAATACCATAATCGTTTTAAAAGATTGTAGTATTTTTAAAACAGCTAGATTCAACAACAGATATTTTTTAAAAAAAATCCCTTGTAATGTGAACTAAACCAACCTGAAAGGACAAATCATCGTTCACAAAACACAAATTTCAAAATTTGAGCATCAACAAACACAAAAAACATTCAACATACATTGTATTAAGTTTAAAATTCAAATTACAGTGTACTCTCATAACACCAACAAACAACACAACTCAGTGGAGATTCAGTTTGATTCACTTATCAAAGAATGAACAATTACAAGACATGATTTAAAACATCTTAGAGGCTATTATTTACAATTATCTTCTGACTATAAATAAATGTTCATTGAGTATTGAATCACCAAGCAACTTTATACAACATGTATGTAGGCAAAAGAGAAGCCTCTGTAACCTTTGTACGCGCAGTATGCGATCCTTGTATAATAAAATCCTGTATAGAACATAATTCCTCCCAGTACAGTAAAAAATAGCCCTACATATATACTATCATATCAAAATAAATAAATAACAAAGAAATAATCTTTTAACTAATATCCATGTTAAACAAACTATAAAAAATAGTAAGGTGAAACAAGATTTTTAATGACAAATTTGTTAATAAAAATTTAATTTAATTTTTTCTGGGCATCTTCACTATTATGTTTTCAATGTGTTCAACAATGCATTTGGCTAGACTATCTTTCAAATCGGCATTGAGGCACTCACACTTCATGTGATGAGGTTTCTTTTCTAATTCACAATTTTCATCGCTCGAATCATACGACGATTATCTACACGATGAATGCACGTCTTCTTATGAACTATTTCAGATTATTATTATTATTATTATTTTTTTCAGATTCCCATTAAAAAGACACAAGCATTAGACAATCAAGTTTAAATCAATGGTCTAGAAGACAATATTATGGTTCCATTATTGAAAAATGGCTGATCAAAAAATTTCAATTTTACTGCATTCACTTGAACGTGAAGAAAGTAGATATAATTTACCTCAATGTGAAAGGAATGAAGCAACACAGATTTTTTTAACAAGAAACAAACGCTTATGATATGTGATATCTTCTTTTCCAGCCTGGAAATCGCTACTCAATTATGATACGAGGATAAAATTATTTTGACTTGGGATTTCTTCTGTTTAATATTTTAAATGCTTAATTTTGGAATAGTTTAATTTTCTAAGAGAAGAAATGGGCAGAATAGGGAGAACACGAGGAAGAGCATAATTAAGATGATTTATTTGATAGGTTTTGAAGGGTAAAAGAGGAAATATCAATATTAATATTTTGTTCATATTTCTTATAAATATAAAATCTGGTCAAAGGCTAAAAACTGTTTTCAACCGGGTCTAGGTCCTTTTACCTCGTAATCTGCTCAAGACAAGAAAATAAAAAACTACTGTCCTTGCAACAATTTGGACAATAAGAGATGATAAATGGAGATACCTAATACTGATATTGGTTCGACGATTTAAGAATTCATCACATACACTATAGAGATACATACAGCCTTGAGTCTCCGTAGTAATTAATTACATTACAATATCACAGGCAACATTCCTAATTCGAATACAGGTACCATTTCAACAATTCATCTTTAGATTGACAACTTTACCAGCAACCACTGGCATTTTCAGGGTTGCATGCACCTAATCGCTTCTCCATCCAATCAATGATATCCTGAGCAATTTCTTCACGCTCAGGCTCGAAGAGGAGGTCATGCAAGAAGCCCTCGTAAAGCTTAATGTCCTTAAACTTGGACGCTGCCTCATCGTACAATTCCTGAGAAGCAAATGGATCAGTGACTCTATCTGCAGTTCCATGAAGGACAAAGAATGGAACTGTTATGGACTTGAAGTTGCGGGTCAAGTAAGAAGAGATGCGCAAGATCTCATGGCCTGTTCGGACCCTTATGGGTCCGGTATAGACCAATGGATCTGAGTACTTGGCCAAGAGTGCTGCAGGATCCCTGGAAACCGGGATGCCCCTTTTGTTGGCACCTTTGAACTGGAACCTAGGAGCCACCAGTGAAAAGATTGGTGCGACGGCCTGCATAAAATTATACCAAATTTCTATTGTATTGTGCCAAAATCAAGATTCCACATTGTTATTATTAGCTTTATAATCAGAAAGATAAGCTAACAACAGCATATAACTGAAGTTCTGGTGCTTTTCCTTCTACGTAAAAGAAAAGAAGGGAATACAATTTCGAGGCAAAAGAAAAGAAGTTAGGGAGTTCAGCAGAATTAATCAAATAGACCGTCTCTAATCAGGGACAAATCCTTCAAAAATCAAGACGAGAAGGAAACGAAAGACTTACCCCAACAATAGGATGAGCAGGCTTGACACGCAAAGCTGGTGAGGTCAATATGATTCCCTCCAACATTTCTTCTATATGTGGATATGAAGCAGCCTATGTATTACGAGCAGAAATCCAGCATTCGATAGTAAGACCCTAGATCATGGATGTTCATAGAACTTACCAAAAAACCGAAATGAAGAAAAATGAAGACGAAGAAAGTATCTAGACTACTGCATAATTCTACAACAAGCCTTACCTTCAAAACCACTGCCCCTCCAGTTGAATGACCAAATAGGAAGCATGGTACCGCAGGGTTCTCCAATTTGGTCTTTTCCAGGAAAGCTCCCTGTTAAAATAGCAACATAAATTCTCATTATACCCAGCTTTATTTATTTTGTATTATTATGAAACAGCAGATAATTCACTCCAGTAATTGACAGCCGAAGATTATGTTGGTCTGAGGGAGGACCTTTATGTAGGGTGGAATAAAAGAAGTCACTGCCAAGAGGCCAAGATGAGTATGGAATGATACATAAATTTGCACTTACAGTGTCTGCAACAACTTGATCCAATGAAGGTACATAACCATGCAATCCATCACTTCCCCCATGACCTATGAAAGAAATTAACTCTTTTAGGGAGAGATACAAACCATCATCCCAACTTACCAAAACAAATTATAATGCCACAGATACTCAGTTTACCAATCTTAAATGCCAAAATGATAAATTCTTTTATCACAAGTCTCTGATGAAGCAGAGCATGGAAAAGGGAAAAATGATAACTACCAATGACTCAAAAGGCATTATTAAGAATTATATATTTGATGGAAATGCTATCAATTAGAGATCAATGAAAGGCTATTCAGCATGAGTAAATGTGAAATAGAATCAGAGCATCAACTACATATCACTTAGGGAGTAATAATTTAGTCAATTAATCAGACAAATATTGGCGTGAATTAACAACGATACTTGATCATTTCATATTCGCAAATTTTTTATTCTGAAAAAGAAAAAAAAGAAAAACCAGGGCCACTTATGGCAAGACCATGAACAGAACTTTGAAAATGCCTTGCAACATATTCAGATAATGTTCTGATATTAAATAAAAATCAATTCAAGTTCATGGCCTCTAAGAAGCAGATTAAGAGAGGAGTTCCAGACCCAGATATCTAAAAAGTCGAAAAATATCTCATAAACAATTACCTGTCCAGTCCATTGCATAGACCCCAAAGTCAAAGGAGACTAATTGTTTAGCAAAATGAGCATATCGTCCGCTGGATATAGAACACAAGAATGGTACATGTTTCACAAGAAGAAGAATATGAAAAGAGAACAAGTAAAATAGAGTCTCCTAACAGATTAGGCCAGACCTGTGTTCGTTAAGTCCATGTATGATGATCAGAATACCCCTGACAATGAAAAATGGCCTTTAAGAGAGAAGTCCATAAAGCAAACTAAAGATAGCAAATAACATGGTAACTGTACATTTCTGGAGGAAAGGGATGGAAACCACAGAAAAATAGACATCAACAGCAGAAGCCCTCATTCCTTTCTTGTAGAGTAAATCCCGGCTTTCCAGTATTTATTAAAAGAATAAGAATTCCATGCAGTGGAATACAAACAAAGGCTCCTAGAATTCACGTATCTTTGCGAAGCTGTAGCACTATTCCTTTCAACTACAGTAAGGATATCACCTTTCAGTTACATATACCTATCTTCCCAAGCCAGAATTTTGCTAATATTCTTACCCAAACAAAATTCACAAAAATTTAACATTGGAGTATGGTTAGCCATCGCCCCCCTTTCACAGAAAGAACTGTGTTCTTTTTTGCACGGTTAGGGAAAAAAGTTTAACGAAACAGTCAACATGGAAGTCCCGGTATTTCCAATGACAATAAAATCGATCAAGCAAAACCAAAACTATTCCACCAGGAATCAACAGAAAATCAAAGAAGAGGGAATAAAAAGCAAGAAAATAATGAATTCGGAGTCATCAATTACGCAAAATTCTCTCTTTCTTCTATCAGAACCCCAACTCACTAGTAATTATCCAATACGTGTATATGCATGTACACAAATAAAAAGAATTTAAAAAAAGACCGTGCTTCTAATTCGAATACAATACTGAGCAATCAAACTACGGAGTAAGTAGTAACGACAATAATTGATACACTATAAAAAAAAAAAACTTTTAACAATCAAATGGCGAATCTCGATAATCAAAATTCTTAATGAGAAAAACATACTTTAAGTCACCGGAAGCCGGGAACCACGACCTGCAGAACAGAGCATTGCGCCGAGTACCAAAAAACAGCGACGTACTCCAGTGGCACCGGCTGTTACAGTCACCGGTATCCTCCACCACCATCTCTATAGCCTCGGCAAGGGCCCTGCGCCTCAACGTATCCTCCTCATCTCTCCTTAGTCCAAACTTTCTCCGCTTCACCGACGCCACCACCACTGTGGGGGACGAAGGCGGCGATGTGGCGAGGCGGTGGCGGCGAGGGAGGAGGAGGAGGATCCAGACGAAGAACGAGTAAATTAATAGGAATGACTTTCTTAATGCATCGTATGATAGAAGTGACTGCCGGAGGTTTCTGAATAGCGGAATTATACGGCCGCTGGCACCCGACGTCAGCTCCTCCACCTGCACCGCCGTCTCCATTTTAGAGATAGAAAATGAGTATGCCTGTTTTTTCCGTGTCTGTGAATATACGTATAGAGAGAGAGAGAGAGAGAGAGAGAGGAAATGTTTGACGCGTAATTGGGGTTTTATAGATGAAAATGGTGGGGACGAATAACTCCTGTGCTTTTCTATACAGTTATCTACGGTGGGAATAAGGGCCTGTTTGGTATGAATTTGTAAAAGTCAAAAAGAACTTTTGAGATCCAAAAATTATTTTTGGATTTATTTGGCTAATTTTATGTAAGTGTTTCTTCTAATTATTAGAGTTTTGAGATAAAGTTGGTTAACGTAATTTCTTCTAAAAGCACATTCGAATTAGGAAACTGCAAGTTCGGCATCGATTAAATTTTGCCCGCACTGAATGAATTTACTGGATCTACCCCTGGTCACGTATGATGTTATAAAATATATTTGAGTCAGAATTTCATCAACCAAATAATAATAATAATAATAATAATAATAATAATAATAATAATGATAATAATCTCTTCAATCTCTTTTTGATACGTCATTTTTATATAAATTATTAAATAACTTCTTATATACAATCAGCATTATTCTTATATGTTTATTTTATGTTGATTTAACTTTCATTTTTTTTATTTAATCATTCAACGTTTATTTATTTTTGGTAATTTGACTATTTTGTTCATAACAGTTAAAACGGGTAGAATTCTTAGCCGAATCCTCATAATGTGCAACTCAACATATACACATGGCAACACAAATTCTTAATATGCCAAAAAGAATAAAATAGCACGTGTTTTTGTTACCAGGAAGTGAATTTTCCATGGTGGCAAATGCCATTTATATAAGTTAATGTTTTCAAAATAATTTTGACCTCAAACATAAAAGGAAAAATGTCAAGGGTCATGGGGGTTGGATTGAAGTTGAATCGATAATAAAAATTAAATATATAAATAAAAATTTTAAAAATTTAATGAGTGGAGTCAATTGACCATTTAAAACAATCAATTTAGGGAGTGAATCGAGCGATTTGTTGCTTATTTTTGCAGTTTTAAAATTTTTAATTTCACTATAATCAGATTGATTCCTGAGCCTATTAATTCGATTGAATGAGTTGATTCGATCTGATTTGGACAGTATTAAAATTATTGGACAAATTTTGGTAACGGTTAGAGACGCTATAATCGATTAAAATAATACTGTAGGTTTTAATGATCAAATTGAAACAAAAATATAAATTAAACGATCAAATGAAAATAAGTTACAGTTAGGCGACCAACCTAAAATAATAGACTTGTGTAAGTTTATTGACCTACAACTAAATTTTTTAGTCGTAGCATCTTCATTTTACCATTTAGAATATATTTTGGAATTTTTTATAAACTGTTAAAATTATAAATAGATAAAATAAATAATGAATAAATAAATAGTACTACGAAATGAATGAATAAGCATCATAGTTCAAATTGGAGAAATGACAGTGAACATAACAGGAGAGGTTGGGACCGCTAGAGAATGGAATGAGAGAGGAAATGCCTTTTAACATACGTTGCAATTATCTGTTCTACGCGTCGGCTATTGCGGGATGTACAGCCACGTGGATGACTTTAATTCGTTAGAAAACGGTTAGAACAGAGTTTGTGGCTGGTGTTTAGTGCTGTTTGAGCACTCGGATGCAGAAGATCGCCGCTTAGGTTTCTTCTTGTTTTTAATTTCTAAATTGATTTTTTTATTTGTTTTTCTTTTTTAAGTTGTTACTGGAAATTGCATAATCGCAGTTTATTTCATGAATGAAGCTATTTATGCTATGTTGGTTGACAAACATGGTTGATAATATTGTACGTTATCAATGATTTAAAAAATAAATTTTGACATACAGAAGCAGAATTCACATAAATGTAATAAATACTCATATTAGGGGGTGGGTGGATTTTTTTTATTTTTTTTTTAATATTTTACCTTCCCATGTGAGTGATCTGTTGGATTTCTGGCAAATTCATCTCTGTACAAATGGATTACTGTTTTAAAAATTGATAGATATAATGATGTCAACAAATGTTGTCATCTATGATTGTGCAAATAAGATTATACAAGTAGCATGATTATTTTTTTATTTCGTGGAGTTGTAAAAATTTATAAATATATAAGATCATGTTCAAAAGGTCTCATTTAAGCGTAAGATTATCTCTATTTTGAAAAATCAACACTTCAAATTATGTTGTAAAAGACTTTTTAAATTAACATTTTAAAATACAGATCGAATTTGACTCCTCAAATTTGAAGAGCCAAATTTACTCTGTATAATTAAATACATTCAAAGTATTTCAATTTTTAATGAAGAAAAAAATATAATAATTTTGAGGGAAGTTAGTGAAAATAAAATATAGAAAAATAAAATAAATATTTTTGGGTGTTATGAAATTAAGTGTTAAAGATAAAGAGTCAGTTGGAGTATTAAATTTTTAGATAATTTTTAAATTGCTAAATATGCTTTTTAAAATTAGAGAATCTCTTAAATATAATCTATCGTTAATAAAAGAATATAGTTCTTCGGAAAAATGATAAAAGGAAAGAGAAAGAATATGGTTAATGTTGAGGTTTGATGGTTAGAACATTTAGGACAAGATTCTTGGATAAATCTAACATACTATGTTGAGTCCCCGTTTGGTCAAGATTAATTTTAATTTAAGTTAAGGTTAATAAATAATTTTAATCACATATTTTATGAAATTTACAACTTTTCAACCACACATTCAATTTTATTCAAATTTACTAAAATTTAACTTTAATCTCCATATAACAAAAACTTAATTTGAATTAAGGCCATGTTTAATAGGGCAAGTTTTCCATGAAAGATGTAAAACTTTTTTTTTAATTTTCACTTTTTTGGGTGTTTGATAGGAAATATTTTCCAGGTAATTGGTTTTCCATCTTTTTCTTGGTTTGTTACATTTTCTTACTTTGGTGGGAATTGGTTTTCTAGGTATTTTTTTGTGCAATGGAACAAATTATACCTCTTTAATGGACAATTTTCATGAAAAATAAAGCCAAACGAATACCAAAAGATCCAAAATTTCAATATTTTCCACGTGGAAAGTTATACTAATCAAACACAATTAATTGACAATTCCCAAGAAAACAATTCTAGNTCCATATAACAAAAACTTAATTTGAATTAAGGCCATGTTTAATAGGGCAAGTTTTCCATGAAAGATGTAAAACTTTTTTTTTAATTTTCACTTTTTTGGGTGTTTGATAGGAAATATTTTCCAGGTAATTGGTTTTCCATCTTTTTCTTGGTTTGTTACATTTTCTTACTTTGGTGGGAATTGGTTTTCTAGGTATTTTTTTGTGCAATGGAACAAATTATACCTCTTTAATGGACAATTTTCATGAAAAATAAAGCCAAACGAATACCAAAAGATCCAAAATTTCAATATTTTTCAGGTGGAAAATTATATCAATCAAACACAATTAATTGACAATTCTCAGTAAAACAAGTTTTAGGTAATTCAATTCCCTAGAATTCATTTTCTTTCCACCCAAATTTTATTCTTGCAATCAAACGGACCCTAATGGTGTATATGGATTAGGTTTCTTATGATCCTCACATATTCCCCCGGAATAATCGAAACTCTTGTAATTATGATATATCTGAACAGATTAATTGAAAAATAAAGATACTCCACTATATGTATTATTCACGATTAGAGTTGCAAATGATATGAACTAGATGTGTCCATATCTGATCCGATCCGATTCGAGAAGAATAATCACTCAATCCGATAATCCAACGAATATTTAATTGTTAAATCTATATCCGATTTACTATGTTATCGGATACTCAATCTAATCATTCGATTCGATATAAGAAAGTAGGAAAATAAAACAAATGTTGAAATTAATTTTTTTTTTCAATTTTTTAAATTTTTAAACGTATTTAATAATTATAAANTCAATCCGATAATCCAACGAATATTTAATTGTTAAATCTATATCCGATTTACTATGTTATCGGATACTCAATCTAATAATTCGATTCGAAGTAAAAATGTAGGAAAATAAAACTAATGTTGAAATTAATTTTTTTTTCAATTTTTTAAATTCTTAAACGTATTTAATAATTATAAATTTTTTAACTTTTAAATCTAAGGGAGATTTATTCGAATTCTTTTGTAAATGAGAATAAAGTGGAATGCAAAAAAGAAAATAGTATTTCTATGTATAAGAGCTCCGGCTTATACGATACAAGTCTTCCAAAGTTTAGTATAATCGGTTTCGTCTTATAAATTCTGCTTTTGTCACGTCAGAAAAGATTTTCGATGTATTAACATCCACGTGTCAAATCGATATTAATCTAATAAATAATTATGCCATTACCTTGTAATTTTGTCACTACAAGTCTTCCACGTCTCAAACTCTTTCGTCACAACGTGGTCTAGTGAATAACTATTAACAGCTAACGTACACAATCAATGAGGCTCCACTTAATTTGACTTTTAGTCATGATTTGGAGAGGTTTAATGCTTAGAATGACTTTCGATAATAGACTAAATTAATATTTTTGATGAATGAATAAGATGATACTTTTCTGAAAATTTCTACATTACTCTATAGTCGCATACCATAAACTAATAATTTGCTAACATTAGATATAATTGACTATATGGCATTTTATTAAAATACGACTTTTATTATTATTATTATTATTATTATTATTATTTTGAAATTTAATCTAGTTCGATCTCATCACTGTTTTTATTTATTTATTTATTTATTTATTGCGTCTAGAAGTTCTCTGGTTGAATTCTCAAATGGCAATAAAAATTATGAAGTGTTGTTGATACTTTGAGCGCTTCCTTGCAGGTAACATGCTCTAAAGCTATTGTATTATCCTCAACTTCGTCACCAACACGATTTTCAGTGATACTAGAACTATTGCTTCCGAACTTGAAAAATCTGAACTCGTATCATTTTCACCAGGATAATTTAAGAGGTAATTTACATCCATTGTATGACGATAACCCAAATCTTTGATTATTTTCTCAAACTCATGAACGTCTTCTTCATCTAATGTTCCATTTAAGTTCGATGAGGACATCTCTTTTCACAAAATCAATTTTGCAACATCGAAAATAATTTGCTATTGTCTTTGCTTGAAAATTTATCGTCCCAATTCATAGCCATCCAAAATTCTACGATAAAATCATCTATGATAATTCATTTCGAAAGCTCTTATTTTCCTGCATCAGATGGTTGGGTTTGTGATGTCCTGTTGGGTGTAAAAAAAAAAAAATAGCTCTATATTTTTTAATCCTTCAATATTTTGTAAATGGGCTGGACAATTATCCATCACTAAGAGATTTTCTCTCCCATGCATTTTTTTATCAAGTCACCGAACATATTCCTCAAAAAGCATCCAAGTCATCCACGATTTTTTGTTGGCACGGTATTAACAATTCAATCTGTTCATGTTTATATTCTTAAAGCAAAGAAGTTTCGCATAATTTCCGATGATCCATAAATAAACTTTTTCAGGGTCATCATCATTACAACAAAGAACAATTGTAAGCCTTTATTCGTATTGCTTTTTCTTTCAAGTTGCTTCGTTGCAAGAGAGTGATCAAAGTTGTAACCCATAAAACTATCAATATTTCACCTTATGGACTCCAATTTCTTCACCATGTAGTGTATCAATTGATCCACTTTCCCCAAAACGACGAAATGGCTTGATATCATGTCTTGACTTGAACTTCTCAAGCAAACCAGGAGAAAAGTTGAATTCTGAAGTTTCATTTGGGTTTGATTATTTCACAGTCTCTCTTGCTTTTTTCAAGATTACTCCTTCTGTTATGTTAACACGATTTTAGTTTTAAAGAAACCACTCATAAACAGCCTTCTTCATATCTGAAAATTTTGAGGGTTTATAGTGTGTAGCTTGACCATTTTTTAAGTAAACAAGAGATACTCAGATGATCAAGTGCGATTGATATTGTAATGACTAACTTTTCAGTGAAAATTTTCAAAAACTCATTGTCGCAATTCTTTTTTAGTGCGTATGGGTTGCTATTTACTATACTTGCATAATGCTTTACGCATCTCATCTATCATGGTTGATATTTGAACACCTTTTAGATGGGAAGCCATTATAACTATGAAATATAAGAAGACTGCGTGTTTGTTTATATAAACATTATTTTTAATCTATTTAATTGAATACATTTTGTTGTGAAACAACCAAAATATCTCTTGTTAGAAAGAAATATTAATATGTCCGGATCGCTGTTAGCAATGTTGGAAATATAAGAATTATGTATTGTTTGAATACCACTTGATAAAACCAACCACCGGAATGAATTGTTAAAGTTATATAACAAATAATGAAGTATTAGATCAAGTAAAAGAATAATAAAGACAAGAAATATGAAAAATGAATTAAGAGATTTTGTTGACTCAAAAACAACTGAGAAGAGAGAAAATTACAATGGATCCTATAATTCTAGTAATCTATTTTCTCACATTATAAAATTGTATAGAAGAGCTTAATATTTATAGGGAACATGTAGAATTGTTGATGAAGTAGGATACCAAAAAATCGAGTCCAAAATAAATTTCAACTCCCAATGGGCTTCCAAAATGGAACTTCAACTTAACATAAAATTTCAATAGCATTCCAAACTGAATTCTTCTTGACGTGCACTCCTATTAGAATTCTTCAATTACTTCAACAAGGAATTCGGGTTACACCCGAATTCTAACAATATCCACATTGACACGAATTCCACTGCAATGAACAAAATTCCAAAATATTCTCCACTCGAAGAAGAAAATCCGTCTGCAAGGATTGAACTGACTCTTCAACAATAACCTAAACTGATTTCTCCAACCAAACACAAAATATTCCACCACTTCCAATGAATCTAAGCACTATTCTGCAAAATTACCTTGATTTCCCAAAAAATCATAAT
>CAIGRK010237545.1:0-13036 GCA_903798315.1 Fraxinus greggii | reverse complement strand
GAGACAAATTAAATTTTTTACCTAATTGATATTTACCCTCTTGCACTCAACTTTCCAAACATCAATTTGGATATGGCCCACAATTATTATTCTTGGTGGCTTAACTCTTTTCGTCCTTATATTCAAACTTGAAAGAAATGGCAGCAACTTTTCTTCTTTTGCCTTTTGTTTAGGACATTGTCCTTCACCAAAAAAGTTACCAACATTTCAAAATTCTTTATGCTTTTAAAACTGTTGAACGATTGATGGTATAACATTACAACTTTTCTTCAAAAAGAGCTCGAAATTTCTTATATATATATTTTTTGCATGTGGTATAAATTTTTCTTCGTTCTCTCGATCTCTTACGAATCTTTTTTCTTGTAGAAGTCTTTCAAAAAGGGTATACGAATAAAATCATAAATATATCGTTTTTGCCAACGATAAAAAAATAAAAAAAATTCAATTACACTCTTCCTCGTACACAAATGACATATTTGTCTGAGTTCGTTCAATGGCTTTTCTAGTAAGACATACTAGTTTATTATTTTAAATATAACAAAAAGATTGTAGTGAAACGAGTAATTTTTTTATAAAATCCTGTATTTCTTATGGGTAAAAAATTTAAAATTACGATGAAAATATAATACTTAATGGATTAATTTAAAATACTAAAATTCATACATTAGCAACTTGAAAATATTATATAATTATTTTGAGAAATAAATATCCAATTATTTAGCAAAATCAAATTACTTATATAAGCAAATAATTTTTAATTCCAAAAGAAGACCTCAACTAACTAAAATCTTTTGAGATATCTTATTTTCCTCCCCCATAATTCATTATAATTTCATTTTACCCCTCCTTAAATATCTCTCTTCTTTTCCTCAGTGCAGTCTAGAAGATATATACCACATGTGCCAGTACTAAGCATTAGGTGCTGTGAAAGAAGAGTTCTTGAACTCTTATTTCTGAATTAAATCTGAAATTTCTTTATCTGGGGTTCAATAATTGTCAGTGTAAACTCAAAATTTAGGCCCTTTTGAGCATTTGAAGTTGAAATATCTCTTAAAAGGTAATTTTATTTGTTTTTAGTATTTAAATTTATTGGTTAAATTATATTTGTTTACTAGTTTCGATGAAAGTAAATTATTTGCTATTCAGTAGATCTTCTGTGATTATTGCTTTTAGATTCACAAGATATTTATATTCAGGTGTAAACTTTCAAATAATGAGTGGAAATTAGGAATATGACAAGACAAAATTTGAAAAGAACGTTTTTTGGGTGGAACCATAGCATTATACGAATTAAAATTTTTGGTTTTTAGCTTGATGTCATTTGGAATTTGTCTGTTTTTAGATGTGGAGAAAATGATAATATTTTACTTTATTTATCGTTGAGTAAATTTGTTCTAATGGTGAGGAAGTTATGTATTTTTAGTTTCGCAAGGTTTAAAACTTAGGTAGAATGTGCTAAAGTATATGTTGCGACGTCTCTTTCCAGAATCAATAGATTTGTGTATAAAATTTTGGGTTTTTTAACGGAGGAAAGAAGCAAATAAAAGAAAATTTTGACGAAGAGGATAAAGGTCATTTTGATTGGGTAGGAGAGATTATGTATTTTTGGATCGAAGTAATTATTGTGGTTATGGACTGCCTAGAGTCTAATAGGATACATTTGCTTTCATGAAAATGTTAATCTAGTTTTCTCTCGTGAAGTATTTTACTTTCTTGATTTGTTATCGAGAAAAATTTTGTGAAAGGAAGTGCTATGGAGCTATGCATTTTTCTTTTTCAAACAAATATAAATTTTGGTTCTGCATTTTTCCTGAATAAATGCTTAAAGTTTAATGCACCTCTAAAATTTTAGATCGGGGTACCATGTTCGATATTATTTTATCATGTGATTTTTGAATTATATGACTGGGTCTTTGAATTTCGGCGCTTCCAAGTCTTGGTCATTGGTGTTGCGTTGTTATTCTCGTTTCTATTATCAGTTATTCATTTAGACATGTGCAAATATTTCTCAGCTTTGTTTAGTTAAGCAATTTGATTGTTCTACGTTGAAGTGTGATATGGCAAAAAATTGGACTTTGAATGCAAAGCTGACAATAAAAAAAAAATTCCATATCAGTCTGAATTTTGACAGGGTCTTGTACTTTTTCTGATGGTTATGCTGAAATCATGCCTGCGAAGAACATGTAGATAGTGCCATAAAGTGAGTTAAAGTACATACTAGTGGTCGCCATATGTATTTGTCCAAGCTGTTACCTGTTACTTCTCTCTCCTGATTCATTTTGCAAGGAACATGAAGCCAAGTAATTGCTAAACTATCTGTCATTTTAGCTTGATATTGTTGATGCCCATCTTTGCATTGAGCCATTGCAAATTCTTGATAACACGTAGGTACTCTTTGCTTGTAAGATGACCTAAACTAGAGCATAATGATGCAACGACAAAGATTCATTTGCTTTCTTGATTTATGTAAATTTCAATTAGCTAGGCAGTTTTCAGCAGTTATATTGTATCCACTTAATTTGGCAGCTGCTTCTGGATGGGAGAAATTATATAACTGCAGTTTCTTCTTTCCAGGTGGAGTGCTTCAGTTTGTTATGGATTATTTAAGTAGGATCTAGGACCTTGTTGAATTGAATGATTGCAAGATACACGAGCTTCATGGAGAGTCACTATCAGCTTGCATTTAGCTGAAATGACGAACAAACAGGTTTTATTTCACACTTTTTCATTTGCTGCCAAACAGGAGTTTCATAGTGCTTTCCTTAATTTTCCTTTGCTGAAGTCTAACATTGTAATGGAACCTTGTTACGTAAAGATAGTTCAAATGCAATGTGGATCTATATACTGCATATAAATGCATATTTTGTTTTCCATCAAAATGAGCATTTAAAACATAAACAAATCCCTGTGATCTCACGCCGAATACTTGTTTTCATCAGATTTCATATATGAACTACTACTTACTTACTTAGTTGGCTTTTCTCATGTTTAACGTGAAACTTTTGCAGGATTCACATAACACATCAGAAATAAAGCCTGCTAATCAGGTATCACACGAGTCCCAGTGTGAACAACCGAATAACGTTACAGATACTACTGTACCAGATTCAGGCTCAATTTCTGTGACAAGCAGTGACAACAGAAAAGTTTCACGTGAGGATATTGAACTTGTAAGGCAATTGTTTATCCTTCATGTTCTTTCCTATTGTCTTTGGTATTATCATAACAAATGTCAGGATTCAATTCTCTAGATTGATTATGATCAATATCTGCTGTAGGTCCAGAATTTGATAGAACGATGTCTACAGTTGTATATGAATAGAGATGAGGTTGTGAAGACCCTACTGAATCGTGCCAGAATAGATCCTGGGTTCACAACATTAGGTAGGTAGCATCAGAACATCTAAAGTAATCTCTCGTCACTGTCCCTTGATATATGCTGCTGTACCGACTGACCTTTTCTGTATGAAAGTAACTGGTGAGCCCATGTATCAGGCTTTGATGTAATGCATTTTCATTATTTTTATTCTGTTTTCCTTTCTCAATTCAGTGTGGCAGAAATTAGAAGAAGAAAATGCTGACTTTTTCCGGGCTTACTACATAAGACTTAAACTGAAGAAACAAATTATCTTATTCAATCGCTTTCTTGAGCATCAGTACCATCTAATGAAAGATCCAGCGCCTCCGAAGCTTCGTTTGGCTCCTATTCAGAATGGAATTCATCCAATGGCAGGTAATTACTTTCTCTCATTCACTTATTGTGTTCAATATTCTATATTTTGGTTCGACACTTGATGCTGACTTCGTAATTGATCGTGCATTCATTTCAATCTTATAGCTCTCAGTTTCAATGATGTTTATTTGATATGAAAGAGTTAAGTTACTGAAAGCCGTTGATATGAAAAATATAGACCTCATCTTTCTGTGCTTTAATCTTAACTTGGGTCCAAAGAGTGCATATCACCATCTTACGATGTTCCCTTTTCATGCATGTTCTTTATTTTAATTTTTTGTTGTTTATTAACCTTGTGATAAAACTCTCATTCCTTGCCCCCAAAATAGGGGTGGCAACAAGCTAGACCGAGCTGGATCGCAAGCCTGCCCCTTGGCTTGGCTCATTATGAGTTCTGTAATTCGCTAGTTCTTTAAATTTCTCTCTAGCTCCCTTACATTTTTCTTAGTCTCTGTCGATCGAAATGGATCTTCTAATGATTACTTGAACCAATTTTTGGGTTGTTTGAGCATTCCATCTGGTGGCGGTAATATTTTTAGTAATGATTTCACCGGTGATGATCACATTCCAATTCACTAAGAGTTGGATACAAACACGAATGCCCCTACTGATCTAGAATCTAGATGTTGATGAGGAAGAAGCGACATCCACAGAATAATCTCAAAAAGCATCAACTCGAAGGTTTACTTCTTCATTTTGGCAACATACAAACGGTGAATAATCAATTTCCCATTTTCCCTTATAAAAAAAGGCTCGCAAGCCCAAAAGCTTGGGCTTGTTTAAGCAATGAGCCAAGCCGAGCAGGATGGTTGGGCTCGCGAGCTGGCTTGTTACAACCCCTATCTTGAAAGATAGGAGAATATTGTCATTCTTCACGTTATGCTAATCTTGTTCTTCAAAACCCATTGCATAGAAGCAAAATTGCATTTTCTCTCTCACAGTACCCCATCTTGTGGTCCTAAAAAAATTAATGATATGTATATTTGAGTTTTTCAGTAAGCTCGTGGGTTGCCTCCTGATTACTGTTCTATTATGGGTCTTTTAAGGGAGGAAAACTATATTTAAATTCTTGTGTTTCTTAAGTTGATTTTTTTGTGCTGAGCTTTAGCTTCGAAAAGTCGTTTTTATCTTTCAAGTGGGGATGTGCAAAGATATAGGTCAATTTTCCTTGCAGTTAGGGATCACGCCTTTGATCATTTATTTGTCGGGAGTTCGTGTATAGTTATTTTGGGGCCGTTTGGCTTGCCTTCTCCGTCAGCTTTTGCTTTTGCTTCTGCTTTTGTTTCGGCTTCTTGTAGAATAGCTTCCGGAGAAAGCTACATTAGGTCAGCTTCCTCTAAAAGCTCTTCTAGTCTGGTAAAACACTTTTACAAAATTATTCAAATATGTTTAAAAGTAGCTTCTTAGTATCAAAAACAATTTTTGCTTTTCAAAAGCCCCATCAAAAGGCCTTCAAAATATAGTACTATCTTTCAGTGTCTTATTATTCCCCCAATTTCTTGGATTTCAGTTCCCTCTATATCTTCTGATAGCCTACCAGCTATTTACTTCTTTGCCCAGTGCCTTCTGTCAAATTAACTTCCTGTTATGCAAGTTAGGTTTGTCGTAACGCTTATTTTGACTGTGCCATTCACAGCGCACATGTTTATTTTATTTCTGTAATTTTGTTCTCCTATATTCCACACGAGCTTTTTTGGTTGGTGCGTTTTCTTCTTAGAGATTAAGATTCAAGATTTGAACACAACACACTAGGGGAGGGGTGGACAGAGATTTCATGTTAACACTATAGTGTTTAGCCCACATAATTCCCTATTGAAGTTTTGGGGATTTTGCTGTTCATGTTGCCTTTTCTTCTTTTTCCCCTCTTGAAGAAAGTAGGATGTAGAATAAGGTCACTGAAAGCTTAAATTAATGGTATTTTATGTGCATGTTAAACTGCAGTTATCTATTATCATATTATTATCATTAATCAATGCCACTTGTTTGCAGTGCAGTCAACAACTTACCTATGGGATACCCTGTCATACAGCAGCCTCCAGTTCCCGCTACAGGCCAACACCATTTTGATTCTACGGGGTATTCCACATCTAGCTGTCTCATTGTTAATGGAGTTCCAGCACCAGGAAATTTCTATCCAATTCGAATGACGTCTGGGAATGAGTGCGAATTCTTCCTCTTAAAGCCTATGCTTCCTTTATTTTTATATCAGATTTTGAAATTCAAAGAGAAATTTTGTAGTCATGAATGTTTCTTCATCTAAGCCCTTAATATGTTATTATGACCATCGAATATTTCATCATAGATAGACAGAAAGGTACTAATAGTATTTGAAGTTCATTGTAACCCAAGAAATTACGGTTCCACATTTAGCTTATTACGCCTCCGTTTGGTTGCCAAGTTATAAATGGTTTATAAATGCAGTCAAACTTCAAGTACACATTCACAACTACTAATCATTTATTATCTACACATTTCTTGGGACCCCATACTACTACTATTACTATTCCTCTTTATAAATGATTTATAATTTACCAAATGGAGGCTAAATCTTCTGCTGCTGACTGCCATTTTTCTCCCCTGCAGTATGATGATTGACACTGGTGCAGTTGATGTATCGCCCTCTATGCCTCCAAATAATGCGATGTCATCCATGTCAGATATGCCCGTATGCCCCACATCAGTGGCTTCCACAGGACAGTTGCCCTTCAGCACGTCAGAGATATCTGGCATGGGAGTTGACACATCAGCCCTTAACACGGCCTTCACGTCTGATGTGGCAAGTTCAGTAGGACTACAGCTTCCACCCGATAATGTTGCTGGAAATTCTAGAGATTCCCTAAGATCCTTGGCTCAGATACCTTGGGACTTCAGTCTTTCAGACTTGACGGCAGATCTATCGAATTTGGGAGGTAACTACGGTCTGATCTCACTTATGTCGTTTGCCTTTTTTAAAATGTGTATTCTTGGGGCATGTCTTGTTTCACTTTATTCCATAAATAAAGACAAGATCTCTGAGAATACGTGGGGTTTGCGTAACTGTTAGGTATAGTCACTTAGGATTATATATGATCACCCATAGCATGTTCTGATTATTGTATTTCAGGATGAATGAAGAAAAAAGGTTAAAATCTTGTCCATTATTCTTTACAAGAGTGTATACCCCGAGTGTTACATAGCTATTTTGATATGGTAGTTTAATGCATGGAAAATATTTTTATTTTTTCCTTACTGCTAATTGTTTCTCTCCTCAACTCTTTAGATGTCGTAACTAATTATACCTGTTACTTCCAAAATAAAAAAAATAAAAAAATCAGATCTAGGAGCTCTTGGAAACTATCCCGGTTCCCCATTTTTGCCTTCTGATTCAGATATTTTACTCGATTCTCCGGAGCATGATGATATTGGTAAGATGAAAAACATCCTTTTTAAGTTATTTTTCAATTTGATTGAAATTATTGAAGTCACTGACATCGCACAATAACTTTTTTGATCATCTTTTGATGCCTCGTCGTTTTAGTAGAGGAGTTCTTTGTTGATTCTGTTCTTGGGCCGCCATGCCCAACATCGGACGAAGAGAAATCCTAGCTTCAGTAGAGACGCATTCTCCATGAAGTTGAGTAATTTAGTAGAGCGCTAGTTGGATATATAATTATCGTCAAGGAAGAACCGTATTAGCTCTACTTACCGACTAAACTAGAAGTTAAACCTTTCGCGAGATATAGCTATTTTGTAATCTTAATCAATGCAGTGAGTATCGAACGCGATAAATCTCCAAGAGATAGATCTTATCACGTTATGTTGTATTTTCTTGGTTAGACGCGACATAATTTATTAGTTATATTTCAAGCCTATCTATCAGTGTATCCTTTTCTTAATTATTTTCCGTAAGACAAAATTTTTCGTGTATTATTTTGAAGATAGCCGCGGACAATAATCCATTTTTACTCAATAATATATTATGTATTTGATAAAGATTAATAGCATCAAATTCCTTAGAAACATTTTTATGTGAGATATATTCCCTTATCCATTCAAAATTGCAAAAAAGGCCCTTATGTGAAATATTTTGTGCAAAAAACCCTCACGGCGTCAAGAATCATCGGATTTTTCATTAATAAGTAAAAAATGTCGAAATGAAAAAAGAATAAATGTGATTTCAGTATCCAACTATTTTTTTGTTTATAAAATTAAATTCAAAATTTTTTATGTACAATCTACAACTCATCTTTCAAACTTCATATTTCACCCCACTTCATATTCTTTCCTTTATTTAAAAAAAAAAAAAAATGAAAGAAAGAATGTAGAAAAGAAGAAAAAAAAAACTTAAAATGTTTAGCTACAGAAGTAGAACTTCAGGACAATGCAATATTCAAGAAATGGAAGCCACCGGAATATCCATCGATTGCATCAGCTCTCAGGTACAACATGAGCCATGGATAGTTTTTGGATGTCCTGAGTTTACAAGCAAAAACCCAACTCCCAGAACCAATTTTTTTTTTTCTCCCAGACGACCTCAAAGTAAGAATTTCCACCATCAGAATTAGAATCCAATTCATAACTCATAAGTAACATTAAAACCTCCTTTCATTGTCCCATTTCCGTCTAAACTTGTGGGCTGATGGTAAAAGACGGGCTGATTCATACATCCACTTCCAAAACATGGGAATCTTCCTGGACTAAAGCGACAAGCACTACATTGTATTGAACAATACTATTGAAAAAAGCTTCTTTTTTCATTTTTAATACTAACTAATATAGTCGAGATTTTAGTTTAGCTCCTAAAATGCTTTTATTTTGTGTGATATCGTACATTTTGGAGCTTGTCGCTTTATTTTACAATAGGGGAATAAAGTGTCTACGATATATGCCACTATTATGTGCTTTTGTTCAGGTTTGAAGAGTCTAATCCTGAGACATCTTTTAGCCTTGATCAACAATCGAATGGTTGGCAATTTCCGAAATGGAAACCAAATTTGAATTCACCGATCGGTGGCATTGGAAAAGGATTAGAAACGGGTTCTTCAAGGATAAAAAGCTTAACAAAATCCGTACACTTTCATTCTTCACTTAATGTTAAGCTTGAGTCAAGTTCAAAGAAGATTCTTAACCCTCAGGGGCCATTCGTACAAATATGGAACAAACTCTTTGTACTTGCTTGTGTGATTGCAGTATCCCTCGATCCGCTGTTCTTCTACATTCCTGTAATGGATGTCGACCAGCAGTGCCTTGATCTGGATGATAAATTAGAGATCACTGCTTGTGTTCTTCGATCATTTACCGACCTCTTCTACATATTGCACATTATTTTGCAATTTGGATTTATTGCCCCTTCTTCTCGAGTATTTGGGAGGGGTGAGTTGATTGAGGATCCTAATGCTATACTAGAACGATACTTAATGTCCTACTTCATCGTTGATGTTTTAGCAGTTCTTCCCCTACAGCAAGTACGTGAACTTTTTGTTGTCAAATGAAGCTACAGTTACATAAAACAAAATGGTTTCATGGTATCTCGTTCTTTCGTCTGCAGGTGGTAATTTTAATTGTGGTTCCCAGCTTAAATTCTCCAATGTCACTGGCTACAAAGGACCTATTGAAGATTGTCATTATCTTTCAATATGTACCAAGACTTTTTCGAATCTATCCTTTATACAAGGAAGTAACCAGAACATCTGGCATATTTACTGAAACACCATGGGCCGGAGCTGTTTTCAATCTCGTTCTCTACCGGCTTTTTAGTCATGTAAGCTTCTATTTTTTCAATCTTAAATTCATGGCCTATGTTTAGATAATCTTATGAGGTGCTAATTTTATTCGTCAGGTACTTGGAGCCTTCTGGTATTTATTCTCAATAGAGCGCAAATATAGTTGTTGGCGCAATGCATGTGAGAAGAATGATTGTAAATTACATAATTTATATTGTGGTGGACAACACCTTGCCAAACTATTCGTTTCTCAATATTTCTTGTCCTATACTTGAACCAAATGAAATAAAGAGCCCCGCAGACTTTGATTTTGGCATATTCGTTGATGCTCTTCAGTCCCATGTTGTCGACAGCAGAGACTTTTCTAAGAAGTTTTTCTACTGCTTTTGGTGGGGTCAGCGGAATTTAAGGTTTGTGGTTCTCTTTTTGTTCCATTAAACCTTCAATGTGTTCTATACCAATTCTCATATGTTTCTCATTTCAGTTCTCCGAGTCATAACCTCTTCTTTTCACCATTTCCATCCCATCATTGGGCTGGTTTTGTTTTCATTACTCATTGGTAACATGGAGGTGTGTACTTGATTCCCATTAAAACACTTTCTGCTTTGTACATATAGCTTAATGGTATATTTAAGACAGTACAATGGACAAAATGAAAAACTTACTTTCTAGTCTTAACTCTTAATACTGTCTCGTGTCGTCTAATCCGCCATATTGAACTTGCCATAAGCTGATATTTAATTTGAGCTTGTCTCTCATCATGCTTATATACTTAGGGCCTAACATTTTTTCCTACAGAATTTTTTAGTGGAAATGGCTATGCTACCTTTGTTTTCTGTTATAGAAATATTTGAAGTCGATCACTGTTAGGGTAGAAGAAATGAGAGAGAAAAGATGAGATCCAGAGCAATGGATATCCCACCGTATGCTTCCAATGTTTGAGCAAATGGACGAACATCTGTTGGATGCAATGTGTGATAATCTGAAGCTGGTTCTTTAAACAGAGATGAGCTTCGTAGTTAACGAGGGAGATCCAGTTGACGAGATGCTCTTTATTATGCGTTGGTAATACATTGACCATGACGACTAACGGCGGTAGGACTGGTTTCTTCACCTCCGATTACCTCAAGGCTGGAGACTTTTGTTGTGAAGAACTTACATGGGCTCTGGATCCCAACTCTTCCGTGAGTCTTCCTATCTCAATGAGAACTGTGAAAGCTATAAAAGACGTTGAGGCCTTCTCTCTGATGGCCGGTGACGGGAAATGTGTGGCCTCCCAATTTAGGAGTCTTCACACAAGCATATTCAGCACACCTTTAGGCAAGTTCTGAAACAAAATTTATTGTTCAAATTTTTTTGGTAAAATTGTTATAGCTTTCGATCCTTCTGCTCCATGTCCCCGATAAACCGCAGTCCCAAAACAGAAAACACTCTCAACAAAAAAACTTATTGTGATTCACCATCAATGTGAGAGCTATGTCCATACACCACTACTTCAATGAAGAAGGAGAATTACGACCACCACTCTGGAAGGACAGTCCCTCAGTCTCCTATTTATAACATTGAAAACAAGGGCATCTTAATACAACTATATGAATGCCCAATATAGAAACTATGTTGATATGCTGTCGAAGGGATATTTGAACGTTATAATTAGGCTCCTCGCAATCAATCAAAACATCCCACTAGAACAGTCCTCACTAGTCTTCTCTCTCCCGTACTGTAAACTTGGGCTTTTTGAATTCAATATTTCACTGAAGTTTTTGAAGAAAATAAGCATGTCCCAGATGTTTACATAATTGCTTCAGGTTCTACTCCTAGAAGTGGAGGACATGTGCAGCCTGCTTTATCCAAGTAGCATGGCATCGACATTGCAGGAGGAAGATTGAGAAATTTCTGCGAGAGGCAGAAGTTAAAATGCAAGAGGCCTTGGCAAAAGAGGGCAGGAGCTCACCTAGCCTCGGTGCCACCATTTATGCTTCAAAATTTTCTGCCAATATGCTTGGTTCATTGCCCAACAATCATCCACATAATGCTAAATTATCACCCCAATTACCTAGTGCAAAGTTACCTCCTCTGCTACTTCAGAAGCAGGCCGAGCCTGATTTTACATAGGGAGCATATACTTGTTGATGACATTGCACAATTGCACCGAGTTGGAAGACCTGATGACGTATACGGTAATAGTATTACTATGTACGTATTTTTCTCCAATCTCGAGCTTTCTTTTTATACAAGTACTTAATACGCTATTGCCACTGTGGATATACGCAGATTTGGCCGAGTTTTATGAGAAATTTACCAGCATGTATGTAGTTAATAGCCTTCAGTTATTTATTTACCTGCTCCCCTATTTTTTCCTTCTACAGATTTAGTGCAATCCTTAAAATTCATACCACTCAAATTCTTTCTTGATGATTGTATTGTCTTTTGCATTAACCCCAGTTACGATTTTTGTGGAAGTAAAAAAGATACAGAAAAATTATCCGTATAGGAAACATGTCAACAGTAGCAACAGAAATCTTCCATATTAGTGTTTTTTTTTTTAAAGAAATAATTATCTATAATTTGATTAATAAAATTGCTTAGCATATAAACCTTCCAGTTTATCTTTATTAATTATGGTCAATTTTACAACTCGAAGTTATTCTAAAACAAACAACAGTGAAAACATAAACAGCATTTCATAAACAAAAAACTTGATTACTCTGAAATAACATTTGAATACACGACTCAATACTCACAGAAAATAAAACTAAACCCATCTAATTGAAAAGTTTCCTACTATAATCAGTATTAGACCATAACCAAAACAGTAAAATTTCATGTCTAGCTCCATGCAAACAATCTTCTACTCCTCGGAGACTATACTTGTGCCAAAACCGCTACTACTGCCGCTTGCACCACTGCAACTGCTACTGCCATTGCCATCAACGTTGCAACTGCTTGCATTATCACCATGGGTGACCTCTTTTGCCGCTTTCTTGATGTTGAAAGCCAAATGAAATTGGGAATTTTGGCGATATCCCCACAGTTGAATCCAATCACCTTCTTCCAAATTGTTTGCTTTCACCAATTTACTCCAGTCTTTTTTAAGCACAACCATTTTCAAAGTACCCCACCTCCTCATATGCAACGTATAGTATTTACCTTCTGGATCAATTGTTGCAATCTTGACACTGCCTTGGTTTACTTCTACTACTTGTCGCTCCACTCGTGTCAAGAATTCCATCAGTTTTTCTCTGTTGTGAGAAAGAAAAATTCGATTCTGATCAGATTTAGAATCAGAATCTGTAAGCCTTTTTTGGTACAAGAAAATCGGCACGGTCCCTCCATTCAACCCTATTTCTTGCAAGATTTCAGGAAGAAGCGGTTCGGGATGTGGCTCTGGCTCATCTTGTACGATATTTTCCTTCAACTTTCTCTTTTTCTGGGGCATTCCTTTGCCTGAATAAGGAACCATAGCGATAGGTCGCGGCATTAATATTGGTTGTTGATCATGAAGAAGGAGATCTTCAAAGAGGATAAGTGAAACAGTCTTCTTCTTCTTCTTCTTCATTGGAAACACATTAGGAAGAGGAAGATCAAGATCTTCATCATC
>CAIGRK010237468.1:0-17084 GCA_903798315.1 Fraxinus greggii | reverse complement strand
GCCATTTTGTTTGTGATAAAATTGTCGATGGATTCATCAAACTTTTGCCTGTTACGTCTCAACACCAATTGGCAGATGTGTTTACTAAAGCTTTGTCTGCATCTCTTTTCTTCCCTTTACTGTCCAAGATAGCTATTATAAATTTACATAGTCCATGTTGAGGGGGGTATTAGAATATGCCGGCTTCAAGTCATTTGCAGCTCAAGATTCAGCCTTCAGCCATCAGCCGGTTGCAGCTTAAGCTTCAGCACAACACTTAGGCTCCAAAATTAATTTTTAATTAGTTAGGATTTGTTACTTTAGTTACAGCTGTATTCCCGCCTATTTTTTCATTGTTTCGGTTTGTTATTTATATTGTCTTAAGACACTTCATTTTCAATAATAGAAAGTATTATTCATCATTCTTCAATTATCGCTCTCTCTCCAATATGGAGTCGGGTGAAGCATTGCCGAGTTTATGATTGCAGAGAAATTCGACGAGTATTTGAATCAGTCTAATACGAGAAGCCAAAACAGGCGGCGAGCTGCAGAGGTGGAGCTAAGATTCCGACTTTGAACTGAAATCCCGTCACGAGAACGACTTCATTTCATGGTTCTCTTCAAGAAATTTAGAAATTAGGTTAGGCCCTGGTTTGATACCACTGAAATTAAAATCAACAATTAATTTTAATTACGTTTTTAATGAAATTCACAATTTTCCAACCACACATTCATTAATTTATTTTTATCAAAATCTAATAAATTTCTAATTTTAATCTCCATCAAACATGAGCTAAATATTTCGTACAATTTTTGCAAAGCTACCCTGCGTGCACAAACTCGAGAATAAATCCATCCAAACATGCTCTTATACTCGACGGTTACATTTGGAATGATTTAACTGTGCCTTTGTGTGAATTGTAAATTTATGGGCCATGAATTTATCTAATTAAGACCCTGTTTGATATACATTATTGGGGAGAGAATGTATTTTAAATTGTGATTTGATGGAAAATAGTGATTAAAAAATAAGAAAAAATTTTAAATTTGCGTGCAATATTATTTTATTGAAAAATGTGTTGTTGAAAATGAGTTTTAAAAAAATGAAATTTTATAAGAATGTGGAGCAAACATGGTGTAAAAAACTGCATTGGATGTGTTGATCCATGTGTGTTTTCGCGTGGCTTGTCATAAGTTAATTTCCATGTTTATTGAATTTTAAAGTAATAATAGTGATTCGAATTTTTGGTGTTCTTTTATTTTTTACATGTGTCCGCTTAACAGAATACTGTCTTTCATTCTCACTAATAAATGCAAGAAAAGAAAATTCAAAAATTGAGAATATAGACTTTGTTAAGCGTACACCGAAATTGACACCATGGTGCACAGAGATTGACACTTAATTTTTGAATATTTTGATCAAATGAATTAACTAACCAAAAAGGGATAGAAATCGTCCATTTCCATGAAGTTATGTCCATTTTTCAAAGTTAGGGGACAAAGTAGACCGTTGTTTTGTATGAAAAATTATGTCTGTATTTCAACGGTTGGGGACAAGAAATGTGCATTGCTTCATTTTTGTATGAAAAATTGTGTCTATTTTTAATTAATCGTTTTCGCAATGTGTACATTTCTCAAGGTACTTCTTAACCATACATCAGCAGCTAAAAAACAGTAAAATGCATATAAACAAATCCATAGTTCATTTTCTATATACTTCCATGGGTTCTTCAATGCAAAAGATAGCTTTGCTTGATGAACACAAATAAAGAGGATTTGGTTTGTGGGTGGGTGGGGGTTCCCCAACTATCAAGCAAAAATTTACAAAGGATTTACAACTATTCAAAATTCCCTTTTGGATTTTGTCATTTGTCTCCTCGATCTCTTACACACACCGCATAGAGAAGTATTTTTTAATCATTTCTTTGTATAACTTAGATATGGATCTTGAGCAACGGTAAAAACATCTGGTCTCTCGGCTTGGTTATATGTCAGACAACTACGAATAAAATCCTGCAGAAAATTTAAATACAACCAAAAATTATTCGTTAAGAACATTGAAGAACTGCATTTTTTTCAAAATGTAAAGGAACAATTAAACCTTCAAAACTGAGCAAGAAATTAAAACTAAGCAAACATAGGTTTATATTGGGCAAGACTAGAACTTCAAAAAAAAAAAAAAAATCATCCAATTTAAGTCGAGAACGAACTTTGGGATTCGCATTGTCAAAGGGAAGCAAAAAGAAAAAGGAGAATAACAAAAGTGTGTTTCTAGAGATATTAAATGTGTAATGTACAAGACAAGAATCACAAGCAGTAACAAGACGAGAAGAAAACATTAACAAACGTTCAGTGACTAGTCTGCAATAAAGTTTTAACAAAATTTAAGTTCAGTAACCAACTTGGAACAAAATGAAGTATGATGATCAATATGAACTCGACAAAAGTACATTGACACTGGTGTTTTTAACTTAAAGAGAGTATATGGTGTACCTTTGCCTCATTTGATACGGATGGCCTAGAAGGAAAGTCCACCTTACGGGCCTTGATAATGGTGTCTTCACGTAAAATTTTCTCTTGCGTCTGGTCATGTCCAAAAGGGCGTCTTCCAAATAGCATTTGGTAAAATAGAATACCAACCGACCAAACATCAACCTGTTTCCAGAGACATTCAAATAGGGTTGATAATTAGGCCAAGTGGTGCCAGAACATTTAAGAGCTTTGACAAGTATTATGCCACCGTAAAAGAGCCTACACCATGACAAACCATATGTTTGTCTAAAGCTAGGAAAAATTAGCACAGGTCTTACAGTGGTAGGCCATTTATTCCTTCTAGCTTGCCCATAATTAAGCGTGTTCGGCTAAGCTTGAAAAGTTAACTTATAAGCAAATAAGTAAGTTTTAAGATATAGAAGTTTTTTATTGGTCATGTTGGAAATAAATTACTTAATTTGACAATAAGCTAAGAGTTACTGTCATAATATGTTTTTAACTCTATTTACATAAAACAGAAAAAAGAAAACATATGCAAACATGTTTGGCAACAAAAAGTAACTTTAACTTTTTCTAAGCTTAGTCAAGCATGCTCCCACATATGAAAAGTACAGTGTAACCGACCTTTGAGGATATGAGAGGTGTCTTGTTTAGTTCAAAGCATTCTGGAGGCAGATACCTGAGATGATGGCAAAAACTATGATGAACAGAAGAATATGTCGAAAAGCAGCAGCATTCTAATACAAAGTCCAGAATGCAACGTTACAATTTCAATGTACAAGACTAAATAAATTTTAATATTTAGACTTATTTAAATTCTCATGTACAGAACAGTCATCAGAAAGCTATCAGGAGAATTCTTCTGCTTTTGATTAGAACAGAACTGAAGTACAAGTGTCTAAGGGCCATATAAATGAATTCTTTTTCTCCTTTTCCTTTCCTGCTAGTAACTAGGATTCAAATGCAGGGGTTAATTCTACTTTAAATGAGATTTCCAATTTTAATTTGACCTCAGTTAATGAGATACCCTTCTCTTTTCTTTCAAGAAGTAATCTCAGAAAATGAGACAACTACCATTGATATAGCGACCATGAGGGATAGTTTTGGACATACAAACAGGAAAATGGATTACATAACCCAAAAAGTAAAGGGGCATTGCTTCCCAGGGTAGAATCATAGAGCCGTATTGCACATATAATACAGAAAATCCCTTCAATCATTTTAGGTTATAAAAAGAAACAAATAGTTCAATGCATTAGCTCAAAAAATGCCTGAAATTGGAGAAGGAAATGCAGAATAAGAACAGCTGCACGGAAGCCACATGACAAAGCAAGAGACTCCAATGCTGACATCTACTATACTTCCACAAAAACGAAGTCCAATACTAAACGCATAAGTTCATGTTTCGTAGGCAATAAAAATAGGACTGGACAACATGATGAACAAGATTTTAGCTTCTTTTCTTTCCTTAGTACTATTCAATCGTCCATGCCAAACATGTAATAAATAATTCATAACTTACCAATAAGTTCCAGCACCTTGAGACGTAAGCTCCATTCCCTTTGATCCCACATCATCCTCCACTATCTTGCTAAGGCCAAAATCAGTTATTTTAGCGAAGCCAAGCTCATCAAATAAAACATTTCCAGGCTTCAAATCATAATGGATAATCTTCTGTGATCTTTTGTTCAGGTAAACAAGGCCTTGAAAAATCTGGACAATAATGATCCTTGCTTCTCTCTCTGGCAATAGAGGTGTTGCTTTAAGAACTCCATCAAGATCCTTGCCTGATGGAAAGAATAATATTAGTGAGTCTCGAAAGGTGATTCTTTCTCTTCAGGAGAAAAATAATCAAATTGATGATATAACTGAGAAGAGTGCTCATACCACTGCAATACTCTAATATGGTGCAAAATGTATTTGGATCGATCTCAAAAATATCCCAAAGGCGAACAATGTGCGGGTGCACTAATGTTTTGTGAATGTTGTACTCCCTGACTGCATGTCGTATGTAACTTTGCTTCTTATCTTCGCTCCACTGAGCATGTAAGCCATGAAGCTTACATGCAACATATCTATGCTCCACCAAGTCAAAAGCCTGCCAGAAACGCAAGTTAGGAATCAATACAAGAATGTTTGACCTTGTGTTTCTGATACAGAAAGAAGAAAGGTCTAGAATGTACTATGATCTGTGGATCCCTTTTTGGCACTTCCCATTCAATAAAAAATGTTCAAAGCGTTAGTCCAAAACATAACTTGCACAGTCCTGACCTTATAAACCTCACTGAATCCTCCTTTTCCAAGAAGGTTTAGAAGAGCATATCGATGGTTTAAAATCTGAAAATTGTTAAAGTGGGAACTATCCTCATCTCGAATGCGTTTCATTTCACGTATAAGCCTTCCTTTCTCCAATTCATATCGATCTCTGTCACGCATTACTATTTCTTCCTCCTGAAAGAAACTCAATTACAATAGTATTGCATAGTAAAAATGTTACAAGAATCAATCCTAGTTGAAGCAAACTTACACGCTTGATGCTGCCTAGACGAGATTTGTATACTTCATCCAAAAATAGAACATCATCATGAACTGTCTCTGTGTCACTTCCATCGCCTTTGTCTGCAATAAACATTTAATTATATTATTACTAAAACATGAAAAAACCTTGATAATTCCCATTATGCTCACTCCCTAAGTGTACTTTGACAGAGCCAAACAAAACCCAAAGGAAGTGTTCCCTTCGGTTGCAAGTGGTTTCACATAGGGCCTGACTTGGTGAAGGCACCATTGCAAGAAAGCCAACAAATAGAGGAGGTTCGTATGCTACAGAGGAAGCTGGGTCCTTTGGAAAAAAAATTCCATTGTAGAGACAAAATAAATAACCTCGACATAAATCCAAAAGCAATTCCTTGTTCAAACAAAATGTGTTCACCAATAACTACGATCTTAATGATATCAAGTGTCACGACCCAATTTTATAGTGGCTATGAATCCATGTAGAGACACATGTTCATTCCTTACTAAATTAGCACCATCATTATTACTAAAGAAGAACTCTACCTGATTGACGTTTCTTCAGTAATTTTCGCTGCCTTTCAACAGCTTCCTTGTTCTCCAACAAGTTTCTCTGCAATAAGAAAAGTTCAATTGATGGAAAGACCTTGAAAACGAAATTACTAGTTTGATTTGTGAAGGTAGATGCCAAAGTGACACGAAACGAGAATACTTAGTGAGTAGGATATTAGTTTGAGTTATATTACGTCCACAATTGTATTTAAGCACACAATCAAAGATCGGGAATAAACTAGACAAATCAGTCAGCTTGATCATATTACAATATGCATAACATCATAGTAATAGTAAGTGCATCACTCAGTCTATGCTGCAAACTACAACAGACCAAAGATAATGTGAAAACTGTACTTGATACCTACCATAAAACTTAATCATTAGATATTTTAATCTCACAACTAAATATAAATTAAGATTTTTTATTCTGTCATATTAAGATTTTTATTTATGTTGAGTTTCAGGAATTAGGTGCCCAATTTCCTTGCTTCCCATATGATTTTAAATACTTCTGAACTAAATGATTATTGTGAAGGAATTCTTCATTAACTTAGCAACAGTGAAATATAAATTCTGGTTTAGTTCTTTTATCTCCCATTAAAGAATGCAAATTAATTCTTTTGTTAGTCAAAACAGTGTTAAAGAAAGCCATATCAAGAGTGAGTGAAGTTATAGAGAAGTGTCAGCTGCAAGCAAGCAGCCTTTATTATCATATTTTAGAATATAAACTGGCAAGCTTCTGAAGAGGAAGTGAAACTTGGTAGCTCGATCACGTTTTTCCGTGCCAGTAAATTTAATTCATTGAGAAATATTTTGCACAGAGTGTTTATCTGTGCATCCAAGATATTATCTATTGGCCTATTTTGGCAACAGGATCCACAGTGAAAAAGCATATCTCCTTGCAAGATCATGCATATAACTGGTGAAAAGTTCATTGACCACAAAATATTGCATTCTAGATATATAAACAAACAAGAGTATAGATATTAATTTGCCATAAAACAGGAAGGACCATACAAGGTGAGAATTGAGATCCTTAAATGCTTGTCCATCCTCCCATGCCTCAGAGATGACTGTCCCAGCCCTGTCCAGTTGATAGAAGAAGAAAGAGGTGTACGCAATAGGAGATAAATGAATGACACAAAGCAATAAAAGAACGTAATGAAATTTGATATTGAATATCAAAAAACAATGGGAGATAATTACGCAGATGAGATGAGGAAAAAATGAAGATATCGAAAGGAAAACTTTGCAGTGAAGGTTTGTAAGATAATTACTTCAGAGTTCATAAAGTTCAACAACTTCCAGCCAAGATCTTAAATATTTTTTCTTAAAAACATTATTTACCAGAAAGCACGAGAAAGTGTAAAAAAGAACAAAAAATTTGAGAACGGAAGTTTCACTTGCGAAAAACCAACAATTCCTATGGATCCCAATTTCTTATGCAGGCTGAAGGAAAAGAGAGCAACTCCAGCAACCAAATGCACTAAAAATGACCTCCAAACATTTCATGACGCATAACCAGAAAAATAAGTTGGAAAGCATTAAGGGCAATATGAAAGTGGAAAAGAAGCAAAAGAAAGAGCAAGCCTCATGCCGGATGAGTAAAAATAATTAACAGTGCGCATATCACACTATATCATACTAGTTTTGATTTTTGATTAGCTTTAGTAATAACGCTCGCGTTTGAAGTCTTCAGATCTCTCGAAGATACAATGTGGCACAATAAACCATTCAGCATCTCAATATATCTCCTTTTTCTTTCTTTCTTTTTTTCTTTTTTTTTTGTTGATATTGATTCCCTCCAGGGTAAAGACTACAATCAGTTGGCTAAAGCACTTAATTGTACCCCATTTACATTTTACACAGGGGGTACTCAAATTTCTGGGTGATCAACCAGCGCACTTGGTGATGGCAGGCATCGGTTCGGTAATTTTACCAATCTCAGTATCCAGCCACCTAGGGAAACCATCTATTAACTGATCTAATTTGTCAAACGTGGCTAGTGTTAAGAAAAAGGGTTCCAAACGAAAGAAACATAAAATTTGAAGCACTTCAATTTACTTAGATGAGTTTCATAACTGTAAAATTTTCTCTGAAGTCAGATAACCAACTCATACGATCATGCTTATGTGCTGTTAAAAAGTGTTTGACGCCAAAAAATATCCATACTGCTGTTTGTAGATTTTTATATTCACCACGGAGCTACTCAATGAGAATCATGCCAGTCTGAAATCATTCTAAAGTACATGTAAACAAATGACATATCACCCATCATTTATAACATTTTGCAAGGTAAACACTCTTATAAACAAGTCAAGCCATTATTCAACAAATAAAGGATGTATGCATTGAAAAGGAGAACATTAATGCATATTTTGCACGGTATTGTCCCACTTCAAATCACACAAACAATAAAAATAACAAAATGCTTGATTCAAAGGTAAATAAAATTAACGTAGATTCATTAACTTCAAAAACCAAGTGTTGCCTTCTTCACTAAGCACCAGTAAAATGGTTAATAGCTTTTCTTCACACAGCCACAGTACATATATTTCCATGGACCAAAGTGGAGACACTCTCTACGCTTTTCTGTTTTCTCACAATTCTTCTTTTTCTTTCCACGTAAGATAATAAGGACAGCTAACTACTATAAATAGAAAAGTGATACATAAAATTTTGAAGTACCTGACTACTCCCACATTACCAAGTCTCAAGGAATCTTGGCGTACTTTCATCCTTGCTTCTTGTCTCTCAGCTTTCGAAATAGATATCAATAGATCAGATATTATTTTCATTCTCTGCAACAATAAAACACACAAATCACTAATTGCTGGCAGTAGTGAACCAACATATACACATCATCAATCGAGTTATTTTCTTTACTTGACACGAAAATTGCACCATACATGAAATGTCGGAAAGAATGACTATCCCACTATGCGATTTTTTGATTGAAGCCCCAATCAGCTACATCCAATTTTATAAGCCTGATATTTGTATATGAAATATTTAAACTCAGATACTGGCAACAGAGATGCACAATAAAACAAAGCTTTCAACTCACAGGGGCAGCAATCTTTTACCAAGAAAGGCTACCCAGTTCTAAGCACATCACGAAACAGACCACTAGATTTATATCTTATCAACTTAAAACCATTTAGATAGTAGAACACAGTAACATGTACTAACTATATTTCATGCTCTATTTACATAACTTCGCATAACACCAAGAAACTAAAGAGGTTAGGAATATCTTCATGCCCCAATATAAACATAAGAATTATTCATAATTTCAAACAACAATTAGTTGCTTCTCTACAGACATAAATTCAAATTTTCTTTTCCCCCCACCCCCCCGAACAGCCAAACAAACTTTGGCCGAATTTAAAGTAATGCTTCTTACTAGAAAAGTAAAAACTAACTGCTCAAAAGACGATAAAAGCAGACTGGAAAAAAAAAACCTTTGGCTTCATCTGCTGTTCATAATCTTTAAGATCCTTCAGTTCCTGTTCCAAATAGAATAAATATGATAATGCAATTTTGCATTGAAATAATAAATGATCACTCAAACCCAAACTGCATTTGAATTCAAATTACATATACACCTTTTCTAACTGTTGACATTGATCTTGACGATCAGAATTCTCTTCACGTGACTTTGTTATTTCCTCCTCCAAAGCTGCCACTTTTGCACGTAAAGAAGCGACCTCCTAATTGCATTGATACCATAGACAGGCAGTTGGGGAAATAGTTTAAATTAGCTCTATTATATCTTCCTAATATCAACGACAGTTTAAAAAGGAGCAGACTTCATAAGCAAGGAAAAGAAACAAAAGTAATAAGGATGTCACAACGAATGAATACCTCTGAGGAGGAACGCCCATCAAGCCCAAGATGCTCATTGGAAAAACACTCCTGCGTCTGTCAGATGAGGTAGAAGCAAAAGAATAAATAAGTTAACTGTCTTCATAATAATTTAGCTCATACTGTAATGTTGCAACCAATTCTGCACATTAAATGGATGAGTTCAACAATCAGGTAGCATAAATATATAAAATAAAATAAAAATGCATCCAACGTGTAGACTTTTTGTTCTCATAACCAAATGATTAGGCTTAAGCAGCACCATATGCCCTCATACTTGAAGCACCTTGAAGTCTAAAATGGAAAATGAAATCATCAAGTTGCAGGACAACAAATTATCCTGGAAAATTAGAAAATTCAAAACCAAATCTACAACATAGATATTAATGGGAATTTGTTAATAATTGTTTTTTCTTAAAGGTCACAGAAGTCGTCAAGATAATTTTTACTCGGTGATACATAAAGCACAAGGCGATCTTATAACTGAGATCCAAAATAACAAGATAAAGAGACAGCAAGGACAGGATATAACAATCGTATGCATCTAACAAATCAGGACGACAATGTTTTCGTCTACCTGTAAAACAGGAAAATATATGGAAAGGGAGAAACTTCAAAATATCGTGCATCAATATATTAAGTAAAAAGATAGAGGAAATGGAAGTAAAACAATTGCCAGTTCTGTTCTGTCCTTTTTCGACATACCGATTTATCGGAAGAAGAGAAATTAATGAATGAACACACTCAAACACTCGTTGATCCTGAGAGTGCCGAGAATTTGATATGGAATTGAGAGAAATCTCAAAGAAACATTGTTCGATCAACTGAAAATAAGAATTGCTGTCTTTTTACCGAAACTCTAAAAGCCTATATTGATGAAATTATGATCCAAACCCTATTTAATGAGAAATAACAAAAAGACACCCTAAATACGAACAGATGACAGAATAAGCAAATAAGAAATATAAGGAAACAAATGAACAAAGCCGTCAGCACATTCACTTATGACTGTATTGATCACCAAAAAGAATTATAACAAAGGTATACTAAAATCCATTAGTACATGCAAACATATTCTCGGAGTCAAACTACACGGCAGGATAGCATACAGAAGTTAAAAAATGTCATGATATAATAAGCAGACCTTCTGTGAGATATCAAGTTGACCGTTGGATAGAGAAACTGCTGTCTGATCACAAACTCGGGAACCATGCCCCTTACCTGAAGAAGAACTTCCCCTACCACGACCCCGTCTTTTTTTATTTACATCCGGACCCACCTTGTTGGAGTCTAATTCTTTAATAACTTGTCTTGCATCAGCAGCAACCTGGTGTAAATTTTGTGAAGCATTACTATACACATTGTTTCCCAAATAGTCAAATCCTATGGTGCAACGACACGGATATGTGTGTGTCCAACATGACACATGTCGGCATGATTTTTCAAAAAAGTACTGACGTTGATTAAATTAGTTAAAATTCTTCATTTATACAATATAAATTCAATTTTATAATAGTTATTAATTTTTCTTGTTGAAATCTTTTAAATATAAGTATCTATTTGTTATTTAATAATAATTTTAAGTTAAAAATATATAATATTTCTAATAAAGAAAGAAAAATGACTATGGTAGAGTATTCGATGAGTGTCAGTAACTGACAAAAGTTCGACCCGTGTCGGATACGGACACACTACCCTAGTTAAAGTGTCTGTGCTATAGAGATAAAATCTAAGAAGAATGCTGAAACTACCTTAAGAAGGCATACAGAGATACACCAAACTTAGAGATTAAAAGATTATAAGGAACAAATATATGGAGAAATAGCTTATTTAATTTTAGGTAGACTACGACATAAGATGAGATTCAACAACTGCAAAAAGCCAACCAATTATAAATCTCCATTCTTACCTCAACATGTTCAAATAAAGCAGAGTCTTCAACTTTATGGCGCTTCTGGGCGGTCGCTTGTATGAGAAACTCCCTTCCATTCTGGCACATGAGTACAGATATGTAAAAACAGCTGTAATAGAGTAAGTCTATTGAACGCATCTATTACATTTTTCGGATAGCAAAGGTAGTCAACATAGATTCTAAATGGAATATCCCCAAAAGCACCAACGATGCAATTAGGAGTGGAAAAAATCGGTTAACTAAGAAATATGAGATGATGTAAAATANCAACTTTATGGCGCTTCTGGGCGGTCGCTTGTATGAGAAACTCCCTTCCATTCTGGCACATGAGTACAGATATGTAAAAACAGCTGTAATAGAGTAAGTCTATTGAACGCATCTATTACATTTTTCGGATAGCAAAGGTAGTCAACATAGATTCTAAATGGAATATCCCCAAAAGCACCAACGATGCAATTAGGAGTGGAAAAAATCGGTTAACTAAGAAATATGAGATGATGTAAAATAGCACGAACAAAAGTGGAGGGAGAAGGGAACCATAGGACAGTATTCCATCATGTGCAAAAAGATATTATAACAAAGAAAATGCAGTTAGGAGCAGAAAAATATCAGTAAACTTAGAAATATGAGATGATGTAAAATAGCACCAACAAAAGTGGAGGGAGAAGGGAACCATAGGACTGTATTCCATCATGTGCAAAAAGATATTATAACAATGAAATGCCATTAAATGACTGATAACTAGTAACTGGTCCCTGGATTGTGAAAAAACTCAACTAACACAGAAACATAATAATAGATAAAGGTGGGTATGCAAAAATGTAATGTAACAATGAAAAGCCCGAAATGGTACTAATAACTACTAGCTGATCAAGGGGGAGTCAAGTCGTCCATTTTGGTGCAGAAACACAAATGGATTTATCTTAAACATTTGGTGCACATACGAGACTAATAGGTCCACAATTGTGAGGGTAGTTGCCGGTATTGGAGATACAATCCACTACAAGAAAATGTCAGTGGAAGCACAACTAAATTCTCTTCTAGTGGCAACGGTGTTCAAAAAAATATAAGATACACTACAATGGTATTCGAAAATATAAGATGCACATAGACATTTGGATAACTTAACTATCTTTAGCTTTTCTATTCCTTCATCTACCAATAAAAGCTAGCTATATTTCTCTCCTCTTTTTCAATTTGCATTTCCTTACATAAGGCATTTAGAGTATCTAAAAATGTTCTTAATGTATTATTGTGTGAACCACATTTTCCAATCATGTTCTGATAATCAATCATAGTTCTAAAAGACGTAACAAATTATCAAGTGTTCTTTTTTAAGTAGAAGAAAGGGAGAAAAGGAAAACCACTTATAAGTCCAACCTAGATCTCGATCCATTTCATTTTAATCTTCCTAAGCTGTCCAATGCTTACTGAGGTACATACTCTTTCGATGCATATGAAAGGAGTCAACGGTACAGGGGGTGCTGTCTCTCAAAGCCCCCTACCCTGATACACACACAAAGACACACCCAAAAAGGTTCATTTAAAAACAAATTTGAAACTTGAAAATCAACCAGTATTAACACTTGGGGTAAGTAAGGTTGAGTTCACTTCAAGAATAACTGCACATCTAAGATTTCACCACCAGCTTCTCAACATTGTGCGAGCCAATGTAAATGTTTGTAGTTATATAATGCTCAATATGTCTAGTTCAAGCCAACGAAGTAATCATGGCATTGGAATCCCATTCAGGCCTATTTGGGCGAGATTATAATCTGATTTTAATCTAAGTCAAAGTCAAACAATCAATATTAACCACATCTTTCATGGCCCCCCATCTTTTCAACCACACATTTCAAAAATTCTATCAATCCACTAAAAATCTAGTTTTAATCCCCACCAAGCACCCTCTCAAAGTGAATTCAGAGACCCCCAAGTTTCATTCCACAAATATTGCAGTAGTTCAAATTTTCCAAATACTCCCAAACAAAATTTTGTGTTGCCTCTGCTCTTCAGAAACATGAATAGATGCCGCTCATTAAAATTTGATTCCACATTTCATGTCCATGTATAAGTATACTAAAAATATAGAATTCCAAAACTGAATTCAAGTGCTAAATCAAATTTGTGCTTACGGTACCTTTACAAATATCACTATTTAATGCCATTCCATGTAATAAGCAATTAAGTACAATAATCAAAAGAAAATTTATTTGCAACAAGCCTAGCTTTTTCTTGCTTGTTGTCATGGTCTAACCACATTCTGTCCACTATGCAGAAGCGCAGAATTTAATAGCTAAAATTCTGATTTCCAGCAGCTTGGAATTGGGTGCCAAATAATCATACAGCAGTTTTTATTTTGCACTTCATTTCCTTTTCCAAAATAAGATTACAACTCTTAAGACAATGAGACTATATTCCGTGAAAAGAAAAGCAAACATAGATAATATCAACAACCCCACAGACTGTTAGCATATACAAAATCCAACAATTTAATACCAAGGTCAGTTTTTTAGTACTTTTGACAAAATAAACATCAAATGCACGTCCTAAAAACAAAAATATCCTACATCCACTATATAAGCATGACAAAAAAATAAGATTCAAAATTTCCAATTTTCAGGTTACATTCAGCGACCTAAGAAGTATTTCAATTATGCCAACAAAATAAGCTTTGATTTAAAAAAAAAAGCACTCTTCAAATACTCACGTCATCGTCAGAATCATCACTTGAGACCAGCGACTCGGAGGGCAGGCTATCGGGTAGAGTACCAAACTTGACCGCGGCGGACCACGACGTGGACTGGACCTGGGTCTGTACTTGGGCTGGTGCAGCAACTGCAGAGGACGTCTTGCCCACCATTCTGGCCTCGAGTTTCGCAATTTTCGTGGGCAGAGACGATTGATCCGATTGATTGGATGAATTCGAGGAGAAATGTATAAGCATGTCCTCTGACATTGCTTACTTATACTATTTCGTTGCAATTGCAGTCAATGCAGGTAATAGCTAACCGACTGTATTTTTTCTCTTTAAGTCATCCACGAAAACAGTACTTGCAGACCCCTTAAAGAAAAAATAAATTAAAAAAATATAACGCTAAAGGAAGGGGAATTTTTTGGTATTAGAATGAAAGCAAAGATTTTTCAAAGACCCTTTAAAGAAAAAGGTCGATTAAGCGATAAGATAGTGACATCAGTCTATTCAGGTTCAAAATTCAACTGTGTATGAGAGAGAGAAGAGAGAGATTAGGGTTTGTGATGGATTCATGCAAGGGTGAAATGAAAGCAAAATGAAGAGAACGGGAGGTGAAGGGGGGAATATTTTTGATCTCTGAGACTTGTTCTAAAGAGAACTGAGAATATTGAGGATTCGTTCGAACTTGATTGTGTGAGCGCTATTTTGATCTTTGCAGACTTGCATTGTGTCTAGGGATTGTAAAAGTAGATCAGGGTGTCTTTAAATATTCGAATCTCGATTCCATATTCTTTTTAAATCGATCAATTCAGCCCGCCTTGTTGCGTATGTTATTGAGTTATGTAGAAAATTAGTTCAAAACAAAATGAATATCGATAAAATCGTAAGTCTATTGTGTTCCTCATTCTGACATGAGTCAAGCTAAGCTCATGCGACAAAGGATTAGACATGCATCAACTCCTGTGAGATTTCTTCGCGTGGAATCTTGTGTATGATTGCTTTAAGATCGGTCAAACCAATCAATTTTACATTTTTAGAATCCGCAGTGTGAGCATCCAAAGTAACAAACAAACAAATATTGATAAGAGTGGGATGTATATTCTTAGGTAATGGTTTGAAGTAGGTTAGAAAAGATACAAGCTATATGATTGATATTTAAATAGAAAGTTTATAAGCTTAATATTGTCTTTCATTTCATATCATCTTATTTCCTTAACTTATCCTCGTTGATCCTCAAATGTAGAAAATCGAAATTTCAATTACAAGATTTAATATATTGTTTATTTGTGCTCCGTGAACGTTCGTTGATCTTGCACAACACATTTGCCTAAAGTTTCGAATGACTTCACATTTTAAACGCAAGATCCATTAGAATTGATCCACATTCTTATCTCCAATTAACATTTCTAGGCAAAATAATGAAAACAAGTGGTGACAAATGGGTCGGGTCAGCTCGTAGGCCATATATTTATTCAAAAAAAAAAATTCCAAAAAATTATTTGTAAAAACTTTAATTCCAATTTTTTAAATCTTCCTCTTTTTGGACTTGAGTCTGGCTACAATTGGATGCAGGTGCAGTAAAATTGTACACGAAGGTCCATTCGATGTAGATTTTGTGATAAAAAATGATTTTTTTTAAATTGTGTGATTAAATACCCTGATAAGTGTGTGTAGGAAAAGGGTTTTGATGCAAGTATCGGGGAGGAATTTCTGTTGGGTTCTTTTTCTGTGAAGAATTAGTGGAGGCCTGAGCATAGAATTGATTTTATTGCAAGTATTATTCTCCTCTGCAAACCTAAAAAGCATGGTGTTTGGTTAAAAATAGATGTTTAACGTATGGGAAGATTCAGGTATTCATTATGCGATGGGAATCAGAGAGGGAGAAGAGGAAGCCAATTATGGAATTGGAAATTGTGGAAATTACACTCATCCGTGATTTTTAACTCCTCAATTCAAAAATAAGGTTTCAAATTTTTTTTCCAAAAATTAGATGATAATTCATCTTTTAAATATTAATAATAATATTATAAAATTAAATTAATCTACATACTCACCCACCCCAATTTCATTCTCAAACCCTGAATCATTTCCCTCTCCTCTTCTCTCTCTTTATCACTCCTCTTCTGGTGCCACCGCTCTAGCACCGCCACTGCACGCAGTGTTGCTGTGTCATTGCGCTGCGAGGCAACTACGTGCAGCGGCATTTGTTGAAATTTGTTGGTGGTTTTTTTTATTCGATCTGTGGTGGGCGTTTTTCTGATCAAATCTGATGTTTAGCTGGAGTTTTGTTGGTGTTTTACAAATGATGGTGACAGTGTAAGTAATGACGGTGATGATGGTCAGATGGTGGTGGTGCGGCGTGCAATTGTGTAGTTGGTGGTGGTGGTAGTTTTGCGCGGTGGTCACAAATGGCGGTGGTTCGTATGGTGATGTGGCGAAAGTTCAGTTGATGGTGGTGGTGGAGTGATATTGGGTGGGGTGGGATTTTGGGTAATTATGATCAATAAATTAATTAATTTATGACTAATAAATAATATGTGACCTAAACAAATATGAGATTACGACTAAATTTGTAATCGTAACTCACTAACCAATTAATACGATAATTTTGATCGAAAAATAATTTGCAACCAATTAATTTGATAATTTGTGCAAGTAAAATAAGTTGTGATTTATAAAATTTATGATGTGTGATCGAAAAATAATGTGTGACATATTAATCTTATAATTCATTAACTAAGTGATGATCAATTAATTTGATAATTCGTGATCGATAAATAATTTGTGACCAATTAATTTAATAACGTGTGACCTGGAATATAAGTTATGACTTATAAAATTTGTTAAGTTATGATCAATTAATTTGATAATTTCTGATCAATAAATAATTTGTGACCATTTAATTTAATAACTTGTCCAGGAATATAAGTTATGACTTATAAAATTTGTGATTGTGATCGAGAAATAATCCGTGGCTTATTAATTTGATAATTCTTTAACGATAAATAACGTGTGACCTATAAAATTTGCGATCAAGAAATAATGCGTGATCAATTAATTTAATAATTT
>CAIGRK010237465.1:0-16977 GCA_903798315.1 Fraxinus greggii | reverse complement strand
TCAGAGTCTGCTTTTAGTGCAGGTAAGAGGGTTCTATCGGGAGCCGATTGAAATAAGATATTTTGGAAGCATTAATATGCGTGAAGAGTCGGCAAAACGCTCATTCCCGACTATATGATAAATATGTCGGAATTGCATGTTGTCAGTAAGTGATATTAATTTAACCATATTAATAAAATTTGTTATTTTATAATACTCTTTTTTATTTTTATTTTTTAAAAATTGTACACGCAACAAGTTATTTGTATACAATTTTTAACTCTACCTACTCGTAATTTAAGTAGTCGGTTCCAAGCCTAAATAAAGGATGAAGATTTTATCTAAAAAATAAAATAAAATAAGACGAGCTCGCTGCCGAAACTCAACTCGACCCATTGCCACCTCTAGATAAACAAATCCACAATGAAATCACGCATCGAGGGGTAATTCAGCTAAAATCTCAATGTGATTAATTCGAAATGTTACCAGGCTAATTCAAGTATCTAGTCATATCCACACTTTGCAGTTTCTAAGTAAAACTTTTGTTATTTATAATGTCAAAAAGTCTATTTTTCAACAATTGGTATCATAGCATTCTAGATTAATCAATTTCGTAAGTCAATGTTTCTAATTTAATGATTGGATGTTTGTAGTCGCGATGCCTTGGAATGGATGAATGTATTTATTCAATTGTTAATGATCTTAGATTTTTTGTTCAACTGTAATTCATTTTCGAGTTTGTACAATTTTTATCTTACTCTAATTTTGATTGCAATTAGATACACAATTGTGAGCCTTGAATTGAACTTAGGTTATCTATTGTAATTGTGATTTTTTTTTTAAATTTCATTGCATTTTTGGAAATTTTGTATAACATGGTGAAGAATTGAAGATTGGCTTGAAGAAGAAGGTGGTGCATAAATGGAACAACCTGATGTTGGATGGAAGATTAGCTAAAGCATTAGGCATGGTGCACAATATGTCGTTTAACTAATTTGTCTATTTTTTGGATTGTGCCACAAATAATTAATTTTTTTAATTTTTATATTTAATTATTTATTCATATAGAAATTAGAATTGTCATTCATTATTCTTATAGATTAGAAATTTTACATCGGTCATGTATCTATAATTTCGTGCATTCGTGTATGTATGGTTCTCTCTATGGAATTCTAATTTAAATAAATTTTAGTTGGATCAATGTGCTCAATTGTTAATTATTTAAAATGAAAAATCATGAAATTAAACAATTGAGCAAGGAACGGGTCCCAATTTTAAACGGGTAATGCTGTTTGAATAGGGGTCTAAGTCGCCCTGTTCATGTAGTGCAGCCCTAAACATAAACTAGCTTACCGGGAAAATTCACGTGGAATGGAAACATAACATAATATTAAGGTAGTCTTCATTGCTGAAAATCTCATATATGTGGTTGAACAAGAATGTCCTTAGCCACCTAGTGAAAATTCAAGAAAGTCTCATAAGGTGCCCCATATGCATAACTCATTGGTGTAAATGATAGAAGTGAGGTAGTCTCAACTGAGCTGGCAGCCGCAGTATGAGGGTTCAATTCTTACCTCTAACAAAGTTTGGAATTGGACTTTTTGTGGGCACTAGTATGACAACTCTTGTACCTGATCTGTTGAGGTATATCCCCCGATTTACCTTCTCAACAATACTCTAGGGGCGGGACGGTGGGGGGCTCTCAAGATTGGGGTTCAACCTTGTTTTAAGAAAGTCTCAAAAGGTTCCTCCACTATGCTCTAGGTGTGGGACGATGGGGGAGCCCTCAAGATTGGGATTCTACCTTTGAGAAAGTGTCATAAGGAAGATTATGATAATTGGTTAAAGTCTCACATGATGGCTCGACTCTGTCCGCACTCACGATCTCTCCCAATTGAAGACATACACAAGACTTATGCCAACCATCTGTGTACTCTTTCCTATTAAAGTAATTCATTGTAATTCTTGGTAAATGACATTTTCTTTCTTTAAGAGTAGAGTATATCTTCTCTTGCTTATTTCCTTGCGTACCTTTCTTTCAATCGACTGTGAGAGTTATTCCACCCGACACAAAACATGGGCTTTCTTTTTTTTTTCAATCGTCTATAAGGTGTATACCGGCACAAGTGCCTGGCATTATATGTTAAATGCAGAAGTGTATTTCCATGGCATTATATGATAATTTTTTTCAATTACATGGCATTATATGTTAATTGCAAAAGTGTAGTTGCATTTAGAATTGGGTTTATATGTTAATTGCAGATTTGGAGATTAGGCTTGATTTTACAAGTCCAGTAACCAATTTCAGAAGTGAGTGGTTTACAATTTGGCATTGTATTAACATATGTTCAATAAAATTCCGCAAATGTAAATGATCGTTGACAAGTAATTAATGTTTAATTTCGATATACTTCTACCAAATTCGATATGTTGTAACACAAAAGAGTTTTGGATGATTTTCTATACCCATTTTAATTAAGAAAGCAATTAAATAGTGATTAAGCATTCAAATAACAAATAAGTAATGCATATTTAATCAAGAACACAATAATTAACTAAAATTACTCAAAGTCTTAAATCGAAAACTATAAACCAAAAGGTTTCATCATCTATCCAATACATGAAGAATTCTTGCCCAGCATATCTATAATAAAACTACACAAAGAATTGAAAAGATATCACCCTGAAATAAGAAATAATGAAGAAATAGGAATTTTCTCGTTTTTAACTTGAATCTTGAAACCTAATGAAGAATATTCAATTTCTATGCAATTTGCCTTGATTTAAACTTGTTAGCCTTGTTTTTCGCCTTCAAAATATGTGGAGTATGATGAAATTTAGGTTTAATGAAGGTGTCTCACGTCCTGGTCAAGTTTTGATATTTAAAGGATATCAAAAAAATTACATTGAATTGTTATCAAAACAAAAATAAGGAAAATCGATTTTTTTTCTCTTTTTTACTATGAGGCGTGCAGCTAGACATAGCTAGGGCGCGCACCTAGCTTGTTTGGGGCCCCCCGAGTGCCCTTTTTTTGGTTGAGATGCACATCTCGACCGTAGACGAGGGCAGCGCGCGCCTTGGTCTCTCTAACTGGGTATCTTTTAATATTTTTGTTATAACTTTAGCTCTCAATATCCGATTGTGGAAATTCAAAATGCGATAAAAATATAACCCAAATGGCTACAATTCTTCTAGAAGTAATATGTTTTCAATTCAAACATTTGTTATTCCAAAAATGGGTCTCAATATGAGGTTGAAAATTCGGAGCATGACTTCTTTGGCTAGAAATTGATGTGTGATAATATTTTGACTATATTTCATCCATTTTACTTCTTTACTCATCCAATTGATCCCTAACACATCTCGAATCTTAATCTTGAGGTACGACACAAATTTTGAGTATTTACACTTTAGTCCCCGAACTTTGGATCTCTTACAATTTAGCCCATCTTCCTAATTTTTCTCCAATTTCGCCATTTTTCTCTATTTTTCTCTTGTTTCTTCCATTTCTTCATTCAATCATCATGTTTTCAATTAAACACAATTTAATAAAAAAATTAATCGGTATTTCATTAAAAGAACTATAAAATTTCATTATTTAAAACCTCGAATAAATGTAGAAAATACACTTATCAACATATACATCCAATTTAAATGCAATTACACTTCTGCAATTAGCATATAACACCATCAATGGATTCTTTTCAGTTTCCCAAGTTCTTATATGCCTTTATGTATCGGTCATCTAAATTTAAGGCATCCGTACAGTCATTCTCAGCCTCCTAGAATCTAATAAATAAATAAGAAAAATAACTGTCTTGTTCATTGCAAAATTCATAAATCATTTGTAGAATAAATAGAAAATACATCCTGATTTTGAAATAAGCCACTGCCCTGTTTGCATAAGCTACTGCAGTTGGCGAGACAGCAATGCTTTGAGATTAGCAGTCAATTCGACTAACTTCCTTTTCTCAAATGGCTCCACTATAACAAATGGACGTTTTCAATAGTGAGTGAACCAGATGAAATCGTTAAATGTCCCATTGGGCTCTAGAATTGATCAATTCTGTACCGTGTTAGTTTGAGGCCAACTAGTCTGATCCCATTCAAGCAAACAAATGATTCAACATAGGAATTTTTCCGAAGTAACAGTAAAGATGCACAAAACCATTCTGAGACTATAATTTACATATGCTTAGGAGGAAATATCCAAACCACAAACACCTTAAGATAGGTCAGTTCATGGTTTAAACGACTCTATTTCCACTATGCTTTGTCTAAATATGAAATCTTAGTCTTGAGTCCCTGCTACATTATAAAAGCATAGTTACATAGTACAAACGAGGCCTACACAAACTTGCTGCAGGTGCTAATATTAGCATCAAGAGCAAGTCAACCAAATCAACAAGCAGACAGAGGTCGTGTCTTCTCGTGTATTGCCTTGTAGCACTGAAGGCTGCAAAGAGGGAGGTTCGACTCAGAATCTCGATACTTGTATGCATTTGAACACGAAGGGCCGGCACATTTCTCCCGTGGGGGAGGATATCTGGTACTCCACATCAAAAACCAAATCAGCAAGCAAAACATAAGATTGGCCACACAAAATATGAACTTTCACCTCTTGCACAGAGAGGCTGCACTACTCAATCCAGCATGGAACATTGTCTGGTTAAACTTGAAAATAAGAGAACACGACTTGCTCGCTCAGCATACTTAAAAACTAGTAAACACCAGTTCCAAGAAATCGTATCTTCTACTTAGACTTTACCGAGGAAGTCTAAGCCCTTGTGAAAGAAGATGTTTGAGGAACAAATGGACCGATTCCTACTTCAGGAACAAGTCTAACATATAGAAATTGCGCACTTTTATCATGATATGAAAAGTAATCATGTGTCTTTAAGTCTTTCAAGCTATTGAAACAAAATTAAGTGGAAATAAATTGCGTCCAATAAGATTTGAGCCTATATCAAAAAGATTTAGAAAACAACAGTATTGTCCACTCTAAAAGTAACTTTTTATTTCCAAACGCATTTGGATCAGTTGTTTTTTCTGCAATAGAGCATGCTTGGCTAAGCTTAAAAAGTAAAGTTACTTTAAAGTAACTTTTTGTCCCCAAACATGCTCATATATTAAAGAAAAAAATTATATTTTTGAAAGTAAATTTTACTCGGTGTCAAAATAAGTAACTTTTGTTTGTAACTTTCACCAATAAAACAAATGAAGTATTTTATATTACTTGTTTACTTATAAGTAAACTTTTTAAGCTAGCCAAACATGCTCACTATAAAAAAAAAAAAAAAATTTACTTATTTTGAAGTAATTTTTATCTTCTTGTCAATAAAACTTATTTTCGATTTTATTCAAAAATTTATTCTTATAAATGAAATTTTTAAGCTGAGTGAAACATGCTCTAGATCATAATTAGTGTGCCGGATCATGCCACTGTATAATACATATGAATTATTCACACTATATTGCCCAAAATAAAGTACTTTATTACCTGAAATGCTTGGGTTCGAATATACTTGGGAGGCCAATATCGTAGGGAAATGTCACAGTTGTCCCTGAAGGACCCATGACCCATCTAACAACATTTGATGCAACTGCGGCATTGGCAGCCTTCTCCTGCATTATTTTACATGACTAGGATAAACAAAAGGAAAATCTATTGTGCCATATGAAATATAGTATCTATGTACATCTTGTCACCTGTGCTAACTCCTCTTTCCGTTTCTTAATTTTCTCTTCTCGTCGTTTTCTACTGGAATCTTGACCCAGGATTTTCCTAATTGCTTCAGCCTGTCAATTCTAGGAATGCTTATCAGTAAATCATATCATCATACAATCCATCCTTCAAAAAGATGTAAACATAGATTCTTTAAGGTAAAAATTGTCACGGTATACATATAAAAGTAAACAAACGAGTATATGGAGGAAATGGAAGGCTTAATAGCACAAAACATCCTCACGTTTGGCTTGTTGTGTGCAAAACGTCCTTACGTTCCAATTTTTTGCATTTTCACCCATATTTTCACGTTTCTTTTGCAGAAAACGTCATTTTCACCAATTTTTAATGTAAAATGACCAATATACCCTACAATTTAAATAAAACAAAAAAAAAGAAAAGAAAAAAAAGAAAACAAATTGCAATTATTATCCCAAACTTTTTAAAAAGTGCAAATCAATCCAATAAATTATTAAAATATTAAGAAATCCAAAATCATTAGAAATCCCAAGTGAGTGCCAGCCCCACTTTCTACAATCTTGTGACTGATATTTATGAGTGGGGTTGGGGCCAATCTTTCCTTTTTTCGCCATCGATTCCTGGTAAATCTCACCGAGAGGCCACTCGCATCCACGAAGAAATGGCCATGGATCTCTTAAATTTGAAGCTGGGGGCTTGTATTCTCGGTGCGGGTTGTGGTGTAGGTGGTCCGATGTGGGCTATTGCATCCCATTCGTGGGGCTAATGTAGTAGGAATCACCATCAACGAATATCAAGTAAATCGGGCCAGGGCACACAACAAAAAGGCCGGCCTTGACAAACAATGCGAAGTCGTGTGTGGTAATTTCCTCGAGATGCCATTTGGTGATAAAAGCTTCGACGGAGCCTATTCAATCTATGGAGCCTTTTCTTGCAGAGGTTGCAAGAAAAGTGGGATTTGAAGTGATAAAAGAGAAAGATTCAGCCAAGCCACCAGCAAATCCATGGTGGAGCAGGCTTAAAATAGGGAGGATTGCATATTGGAGGAATCACATTTTAGTCACAATTCTAGCTTGGGTGGGGATTGCTCCTAAAGGTGGTGTTGATGTGAATGAAATGCTTTTCGTCACTCCTTAATATACTCTGTTCAAAAGACTTGGGGCCGGCACTCACTTGGCATCGTCTACCCAAATCATTAGAAATCCCTCCAAAATAATATTTTTTGGCCAAGGACTTAATCAGACAGCGTTTGTTGGTTTCAGGCTGAAAACTAAGGCCAGAAGCAGCTCGCGAGGAAATCCCACTTGGACGCCTTTACGAGTAGTATTTGAAAATGTTGTTGGAATTGACCTGGGAACGACTAATTCTGCGGTGGCGGCGATGGAGAGAGGGAAGCCGACGATAGTGACCAATGCTGAGGGGCAGTGGACCACTCCTTCGGTCGTGACCCATCCGGTGGTATGGAGGTTCAGTGGTTTGGGTTGGTTGGAGTGTTTTGGCTTCAAAAGTGGCGATGGGAGGAGAGAGAGAACATTTTTTTAAAATCTTAATATTTTAATAATTTATTGGATTGATTTGCACTTTTTAAAAAGTTAGGGAGAGTGCAATTTGTGTTTCTTATTTTTCTTTTCCCTTTTTTTTCGTATTATTTAAATTGTAAGGTATATTGGTCATTTTACATTAAAAATTGGTAAAAATGACGTTTTCCGCAATGAAACGTGAATATATTGGAGGAATCACATTTTAGTGACAATTCTTGCTTGGGTGGGGATTGCTCCTAAAGGTGGTGTTGATGTGCATGAAATGCTTTTCGTCACTACTTAATATACTCTGTTCAAAAGACTTGGGGCCGGCACTCACTTGGCATCCTCTACCCAAATCATTAGAAATCCCTCCAAAATAATATTTTTTGGCCAAGGACTTAATCAGACGGCGTTTGTTGGTTTCAGGCTGAAAACTAAGGCCAGAAGCAGCTCGCGAGGAAATCCGACTTGGACGCCTTTACGCGTAGTATTTGAAAATGTTGTTGGAATTGACCTGGGAACGACTAATTCTGCGGTGGCGGCGATGGAGAGAGGGAAGCCGACGATAGTGACCAATGCTGAGGGGCACCCATCCGATGGTATGGAGGTTCGGTGGTTTGGGTTGGTTAGAGTGTTTTGGCTTCAAAAATCTTAATATTTTAATAATTTATTGGATTGATTTGCACTTTTTAAAAAGTTAGGGAGTATGCAATTTGTGTTTCTTATTTTTCTTTTCCCTTTTTTTTCGTATTATTTAAATTGTAGGGTATATTGGTCATTTTACATTAAAAATTGGTAAAAATGACGTTTTCCGCAATGAAATGTGAAAATATGGGTGAAAATGCAAAAATTTGAAACGTAAGGACGTTTTGCACACAACAAGCCAAACGTAGGGACGTTTTGTGCTATTAAGCCGAAATGGAAAGTACAAACCTCAGACTCACGAGCAGCCTTCTCATTTTGTATCCTACGCCTTTGAGCAGCCTCAGCTCTTTTAAGTTGATGTTCCATTTCAGAGAGTTTATCCTTTTGCTCTGTGGACCAAACCAACCACATACCATGAGCAAGAAGTGGACTCGGATATCTAAGGATGCAATGTCATTTAATGAGTTCAACAGGAAGGAATGCTCACTTCTTGGAGGGGCGGGAGGTAACCCGTTCGGAAACTCAGTAATATTCGTAGCCGAACTCATCGAGATGTCTCTACCCTTTTTAATGGCCTGTAGGCGTGTAGTTATTGCCCTTTCCCCCTTAGAGGATACCGAGACATCAAATGACTCCTTTAATTGTTTTTCCTTCTTGGGTTCTAGCTCACCATCAGATACCGACTCTTCCTCTTCTGCATAGTCGGTGTCTTCAGATACACTATCTGGTCTGGGTTTCTTAATCTCTTTGCTTGAACTCAAAAAATTATAGTCTCTAAAACCTACATCATACCCATCAACGTCTCTATCCATTACCCCAGAAATCTTCCTAAGTTTCTGTGCCCTTGGTTCGACCCCATAATCTGTATTATGAGAAGCTGACATTCTAGATGTTTTGAGCTTTTGAAGATACCGAATTTCATCATCGTCTTCTTCTTCTTCAGATGCTTCATCAAATGAACTTTTTCTAGAGACATACTTGTTTTCTCGAGTTCGCCCATATTTATCAGCTTCCATGATCGCTCCTTGGGAAGGACTCACTTTCCCAAAACTAAAACCACTTCTAGAGAAATCTTTCCATGGCACACCCAACAAGCCACCTTTCTCATCTCTAACAAGCAAACCATCCTTTAATAAATTGTCCTGCACAAATGAAGAAAGATAGGATTAGTACAAACCCAACTTTTTAGGCATAAATGTACAGGATCCAAAATCCATGTGGAGCAGAAAAATTCAGTTTTACAGGAAAAAAAAATAGTACTCACAGATGTGAATATTCTAACTAAAAAACTAACGAAAACAATCAAATCAGACAGCATCATTTGTCTCGAGAACGTATTCGAGGTTTTTCATTCTCATTCAGTGAATGTAGCAAGAATAAAAACCCGGTCAGAGCTAGAAACTGCACTGGTATTCATTTTTAATAATGAGAAGATTAAGAACCATTGAACATGATAACGATAGTTTCACTGACAGCAAGAAAGAATACCTGAAGACTCAGTTTATGACAAGGATGTACGGCATCTGAGTTTGAAGACTTAGCTGAAGAAATTCCAGCCACAGAGGATCCATCAGAGCTAGATTTTGAATGTATTGTATGTGTAACACCCCCAACTTTGAGTCTTACTTTCTTGACTTTGTTTTCACTTCCAGTTCCATCTGATGATAGCCCAGAATTGTTACCACTTATAATTTCACTTATTTTCTCGTCTTTCATTTTGACGCTCTTCCAGTAGTTAGCTACTACAAGATCATCTTCACTAGACTTCATAAGCTCTTTCAGGTCTCCAAATCCTCCATCTTCATCATTTTTTTTCAGGACAGTTTCAGCTTCAGTAAGGCTAGTATACGATGCCCTTGAAATGCAATGATTCAAATTAAGTTCCTTCCTCCAAGGTATAGCATCATGATCAGCACTGTAATCACTCAGGGCATCATTGAGGTGATCTGATGGCAGAGAATCACGGTAATCCTGAGGAGAATGAGATTCATTTGAAGGACGACGGTTCATATTACTCCTCCTCTTCCTCACAGTTCTGGGCATACTACTATGCCCGAAACCTCCAAAGTTATCCATGTTGGCCAAAAATACTTCTTTAGAAAAATCTGAGTCACCAAAAAAAAAAAAACTTGACCTAATTATGATCAAAATCGACAAAACTCATGTGAAAAGCATAACATACACAAAGTAAAAGATGTACAAACTTCAAATTTGCACGTATATACAGAGAAGACAATACTTCCCACAAAAATATGGATATTTTCCATAAAAAAGCACCTTAACAAGAAAAACATTTCAAGAACAAGCTCCATAAAGCACGGTGACATGAAAGAGAGTTAATACACACTTTCAATGTGCTTAGATAAATAAATCAGCTATAGATACTAATTATATACAAAATTCCTTTCATAGAGAAGTAAGCAAACTAGTAGACTAGTAGTTGAGGACAATATTGAAAGCAAAAATTCAGGAAAACACTCGCAAAAAGACAGAAATAATCAGAAAAACATAAAAATGAATTATGAAACAATCTCGGTACAACAATGAAATAAATTACAAATAAGAAAATTTGAGAAGAGCCCGCAAACAAAAACCGACCAGGAAAACAACGCTACAAGAAATACTTAAAATTCAACAAAAAAATTCCACTAGCGAACCAAATATGTAAAAGTATACTTCAGGGTTTTGATCATATATCGAAAAGGCAAGAAATTTGAAAATAAAAATCCGCAGGTTGGACACAAATCTAAAAGTACACTTTTAAGATCTAATTGACTTCAAAAAAGCTGTAAAAAAATACCGTAAATGACAACAGAGTTGAAGATTTTACCTTGTGTATCTTCACTACTCACCAGTAACCTCAGAAAATGTGCTTACAGCACCGAGAAAGCTGGATTACACAGAGACGGTAACTGGACAAGGGCGAAGGGCGGGGTTGTAATTTGCGATCATGCGACTTCTACAGGTTGAACGCGACTAGATAGAGAACAGTTCCCAAATTCGTTATTCACCGCGAGTATAAAATATTCTATACAAAAACTCAATTTTTTACTTGTATTTTAACCGTACACCCTCTAAAAATCATTATTTCAAAACTCATTTTTCCCTTAAAAATCTTAATAATAGTTGTCGAACAGGCCATATTTATTATTAATAGAACTTTGAAAATAATGATTAGCAAAAAATTTTTATTTCGTCTACTATTTAGCCCCTATTTGTCTATAATTATTTAATGAAAATAAATTTTGAAATAATGAAAATTTTAAGACTGTACAGTTAAAAAATAAGAAAAAAATTTAAAATTTTAAGTACAAAAAACTTTTTTTAAAATGTATGGTTGAAAATGGGTTAAAAAAAAAAAAAGAGAACTTTACAATTAAGACAGAAGAGACAACTGAATAGCCTAACTACAATGTATCATCCGCCCTTTTGTCAAATTGTTTCTTAATTACAATTCAATTATAAAAACAATATTATTTCCTCTTTAATGACACATTTTTACTCTAGGATTCTGCCTTCTTTAAGAAAAATCGTGTATAATCAAGAGAGAAAAAACCATTGACGCTAACAACAAAGCCCCATCCACCTGTCTGTCTTAATTATAATTCATTTTAGGATCATGCACTCTTTAAGAAAATTCGTATATGCACAATCGCATTTTTATCATAACCAAGAATCTTTTCGTCATAGGAGTTTTAAATTCATCGACTTGTCTACCATCCAGCTCCATTGATCCAACCACGTGAGTGGTCTCGGCTCAACCTTTGATGGACTAATAGAGTCATGAGTTGATGGCAAGCCAACTCATGAGAGCCGCCTTTGCTCCTAGCCTTGTGGTCATCTGTTCGTCCAACTTAACATTCCTATTTTACCAACAAATTATCTTGCTCAACATCTTTATGGAAGTCTCAATTATATTTATCATGGCTAATTTTATTTACAAAAAAATTGGCCTATATACTATGCCCATTGTGTGTGTATATTATCTCAATTTAAATTTGAAAGTTATTATATAAATTTATGATAGCACATTAACTTGAATCAAGGTACACGCTTATTTCTCATAATTCAGTAAGTTTATTTTTCCAAGGTGAATATTACGTGCAATAAGTGTTTAGAAATATCTTGAGCTGGTCGTGTTTAGAAATATCTTGAGCTAAAACTTGGTTCCAACAAAAACAAAAACAAAAATAAGAAGAGAAAAGCAAAGTCAGTGATATATTACACCAATAGTAGTGTACTATTTGTATGCGGGATTTTATCGACTATTGTCACATTTAGGTAAGTATAGGTTGTGCACAAAAAAGAGATAAACGAAAAGAATTAGTTATTCTCTTCGCGTTTCAGTTTTTAGTTTTAAGTTTTGAAATCATTTTGAATTTTGTGTTTTGAGTGTCTATTTTAAGATTACTGAAAACACGTTTTTCTTGTCATTTTGAAAAATTATTTTCAAAAATTTAAAAAAAATGAAATTTTGGCTTGATTTTAACTGAAAATAGACAAAACGATTTTTTTGGTGTTTTCTGTTTTCTTTGTAAATTTTAAACTCGTTTTTAGAAATTCGTTTTTGAAAATAATTAAATAAACGTGTGTCAGTATTTTCGAAAACTAAAAATGACCTGAAAACAGTAAAGAGAACAGACCCTTAGGTTCCATTGGAGTGTTTCTTAGGGAGATATGATGGTGTTTTTGAACTGTGAAGAAGGAAAAAGTGGGAATATGAATCATATTCCACAACTCAAAAGACTGCCGTCACATTTAGGTAAGTATAGGTTGTGCACAATAAACAGAAAATTAAAAAGAATTAAGGGTCTGTTTTCTTTACTATTTTCAAGCTGTTTTCTGTTTTCAATTTTGGGTATTTTCAATTGTAATCAGATCAAAATTTATAAAACGCGTTTTGCATGTTTTCAAAATAATTTTTTAAAATGTCAAAAAGAATACATTTTCAACAATCTCAAAATGGACACTCAAAACACAAGATCCAAAATGAATTCAAAACTCAAAACACAGAACTGATATACATAGAGAACAACTTTCCATTAGGGTGTTTCTTAGGGAGGTGATGATGTTTTTGAATGCAGAGGAGGAAAAGGTGGGAATACGAATCATAGTCCTCAACTAAGAATTGCACTGATTTTGCACTTTGTTTCGTGTTTTAGGAATATCAAATATATTAACTGAACTAGAATATCAGTAAATATATAATTTTTAAAATATGTTTTTAGTGAATAAAGTTAAAAGATAATTACCTCTTCATCCTTGTAAGTAATAGAAAAGTAATTACCTAAGCAGGCTTTGAAATAAGAAATTATGGTAGTGGTGCATTTCTGGATGACATTGTGTGACACGTGAAAAATTGTGCCGTTTATTTGAATAAGTATTATTAAAATTAATGGCCTAAAGTGTTGATACATCAAACAATGGTTCCATAATGTCAAATTTAATGTATATGTAGCATGATTGTGTTTGTACAGATTAATTATGTTATGTTTTTATCTAAACATCTTGGTAATTAAATCTCACTTGAAGTGCTCCTCTTCATGGAATCTTCAAAGCGTCAAATTTCGTGAAACCACACAAATGCCATAAATTGTTTAACAAATATTCAGCAGTCATGTTTATCAGATTCAAAAATTCAGGCCAACCATTTTCTCCCCCGTCGAGTATGAACAATTTTTAGAAGCTACATAAAAATTATCTGACCTGCCTAGTAATCTTACAAAAGATAGAATCAATGCACTGCTACCCTAAACTACCTATCTTAGTTTGCAAATTGCGAATGCAATCACCAGAAGAAGATATGCATTCAAAAGAGGATCCAGATCAATGCCATTGGTAAATTCTGCTCCATTTCTAAAGCAAATGTACGGAAACGAGGTTATATATAAAAATGGAAATAGACAAATTTCTTTTTCCTCCCGTGGCTCTCCATCGTGTGACTATTATTGAGAGTAAAAGCATCGACTATGGGTTCAACTTCATGTACTGACTACTATATTCTGTCCACATAAATCGACAAAAGAAAATTATTGGTTCTCCCTCCCTTTCCCGTTCAGGTTCTTCCCATCATAGTTTTACCAAACCTTACCACCTCTTTAGTTCACGGTGCTCCAATTTAACCCATTCTTTCGTATCTATATATTCTCCAACCATGACACAAAACCTAATGAGGTGACTCGAAGTGATAAAAGCCAAGTTAGGACCAACTGCTGTCTTCGTAAATCTTTGTCCCTTCCAAACTTTCCTACTCACTTCAAAATAAGTGCAATAATCTAGATAAATAGTACAAATACACATTATAGCAATCAACTTATTTATCTACTAGAAACACCCTATGCACAAATGAATGACATGAAAACTGAATCCAAGAGGAAGTAGACACTGGCATCCACTCTTTCCAGCTTCTCTTCAACGTATGAACTTTTTAATCTCTCAGTGTCCTAACCAAAGTCTATATTCTCATGCCTTCTTGATAATCGCATGATTTATCTTGATTGATTAGGATAATTTAGGAAGAAATACAAAGAACATGGGATGTCAAGCACTTAAAATCTTCTTCACAAGCAAAAAACATTATATCAGAATTTCTTAAAAGACATTGTCAAGTATATCAACTTAAGACAAGAAATACCGAAAGCCCCAAGCCAACAAAGAAGCAACACAAATTCATTTGCACTCAACGCCAACTTCAGCAGCACGTCTAGGCTTATTTTTCCTCCGGCTCCCATTTTGCCTGAACCCAACAGACTTTATCAAGCCGGTAGTATTAGTATTCGTCCCCACACCATTTTCCTCTTTCACTGAATCAGTATCTTTCTTGATCTGTGAAGGCCTCTTTCTCTTCCTGCCATTCTCTTTGGTAGCTTGAGCTTTTGAACTTTTACTCAATACAGAACTCAATGTCTCCTCGGCATCTTCATCTTTTTCTTCTTCTATCCTCTCGCCTTTTTCTTCTTCCTCAGTCTCATCCTTCAATGGTTTCTGTGGCCTTCCTCTTCTCCTTATCGGTATCTTCTCATCCTCTCCACTCCCAGCATCGTCTCGAGCAGCAACAGATTGTTTCTTCCCTTTTCCTCTTACTCTACCCATTATTTTAAGCAGCAATTCAAAAAACTAATAAATCAATCTGCAATGACAAATATTGAGATCAGGAGCTATAAATTAATATTTCTAATTGATCTATACAAAATAGACCTGTATCCCTCTCTGACAATCAAAAACGTAAAATCAATAGAAACAAAATCTAATAATGTACATCGATCCAACTATGCAATCTTTGATGCAGGCAATCAATGTAAATCAGTATTAAAAAAAAAATCAAAACCTCTTCAAATATAACCCTCAACGCACCAAAGAACAATAAAACCAGTTGAAAAACAGCACATCAAATAGCCTCAAAATAGCTTTACTTTACAAAATTAGAAGAAAGAAACTATCCATACAAGAGTAAATTGAAACTGAGAAGTCCATTGAACTCACAACGAAAATCTGATAAAGCTATTGCATGTGATGTATAAAAGATGAGAACTTGGAGAAACATACCAAATGAAGCTGACCTTATAAGAAACAGCCGCTTGTTGCATCTCTGATAGAAAAGAATCCGATTTAATAAATCAAGAAACTAATGATAAAACCCAATAATCAGATGGGTTTTATCTATGCACTAATAATTTCAAAGATAATGGAAACAAAGAAGTGAAGACTTGATCTTTTGAGTGATAAAAAATAATTTGATAAAGTTAGAAAACTGAGAACATGAAGGCCCTGATCAAATACAACTGGAAAAAAAGAAAATAAAGAATATTCAGCGAATGGATTGAGATTTGAAGAGATTGAAATCCATGTCCATCGAAAGGTAGAACAAACAAGGACTGCACAGAAGTGAAGAGAGGAAAAAATGTGTGAAATTATGTAGCATTACTCGTAGTAAAGGGGATATTTTAAACTCTCAACCAATAAGAGAGGGACTCGTTAATACATAAACACTGAATTTCTCTTCCTTTTCCTTTTTTGCACGGTTAAATATTTTGCACGTAAATCTAATATTTTTCTCCCATTTTTAACAATAAATTTTCAAAAATATTACTATTTCAAAATTCATTTTTACAAAACAATTCTTTTTAGCCCATATTTGACTCTCTTTAAATTAATTCTTTATTTTTTATACTCAATTATAACTATATATTTACACAATAAATATTTTACACGTAAACTCAAAAATTTTCCTTACTTTTTAATCACATATTCTTTAAAAAATCACTATTCAAAACATCATTTCTTCCTACTTCTTTTTTATAATGACCAGGGGCTTAACGGGCATCAAATGGGAACTTTAACATATATATGTACAACTTAACATGTGTAATAAGATTTGGTTTTAGTAATTATCAAAAATGCATTAATTCATAGTTCACAACAAAATTGAAATTATTTTGTTTGAGGGTGGTGAGCGTATTAATTATTGGAACAAACACTTAGGTGAGATTCATCATGATTTCATCCTTGCTTGGTAGAATTTGGAAACCCGATTGAACCCAGTTTGGCCCCCATTATTTGAGATGATAATTTTTGGAATAATGTCAAAAAATATATGGTTAAAAAAAGAAAAATTTTAAATTTATGTGTAATATTATTTTATTAAAAAATGTATAATTGATATGAAGATAGGGAAAAATAAATTATAATTTTAAGGGAGGTAGATCATTGTAATGTAATCAACTCATTTGATTAATTTTACCTGGACAAAGTGAAAAAAAAATGTCCCCTGCATTGCTGGGCTGTCTGGCATGGGGACAAGGCGGGCGCTACACTTTAAGTGACAGCTGGACCCTCAATTGACCTAAATTGAGTGTTTGAATTTTTTTAAGAGGAAATCACACCTAAATCTGGAATTAGATTTTCAATTTCACAAATAAGGTCACACTTTTAACATTTTAAAAATAGAGTTTTAATCAATAATTTAAAAATATTTTTTATTTTTATTTATATATATATAGACAATAAAATAATTTGATCCAACCAAACCCTAAATCATTTGAATCAATTCTTCCCCTCCACCCTCTCTCCTCCCATCGCCAGCAGCCTCCGTTTCTCTCCACTCTCTCACCTCTCTCCACAATGCC
>CAIGRK010237444.1:0-10013 GCA_903798315.1 Fraxinus greggii | reverse complement strand
AATTTTGTCTTTTTATCAATTAAAGCCTTTTGAATTCCCTTTTTTTTTTTTAATTGTGGGTCAAAGGCCATTTGTCCAAATTCATTCTCTTACTCGGCTGTTTGGCCAAATTTCCCTTAGAATTAGGGAAAATCGCAACGACGGTCCCTAACCTTTTCAATTTTTACAAACTTTACCATAATTTTCATTTTGTACTAACGAAAGTCCCTGACCTTTCGTAAATATTCAGTTGTGATCCATTTAGACGGAAACCGTCCATGACACTGTTAGTTGACCTGGATAAAACAAAAATAATGTATTTTGACTATTTTAAACTAGGGCAATTTTGTCCATATGCACAGAAATTTGAATTAATAAAATAAAAAGAAATGGAGGAGTAGTAGAACGCCTTCTTCTTCTCAGACCCCCACCCCACCCCAAAAACCAAACCCACGCCACCCATCCCGCCGCCACAAACTGCCTCTGCTAACCATAAGGGGAAAATGATTCAATCTCAATTCCTGAGAAAAACTACCTCCAATTAAGCACGAACAGTGACTCTCGGTGTTAAGCACCAAATTACCCACGAACAACACACACCTAATAGAGGCATTTATGTAAGAAAGCCAAATTTCAAGCCTTGTAAACATTGCCATCTTGCTTATAATTCGACGCCCTTTCTGAGTTTTTCTCCAACATTGCCTTTTAAATATTTTCTTGAACTCCTAAGTTTTAGGTCTTAAAAGGGAGCTTGGATCCTGAGTTTTTGTTGTATCTAGAAATTCACCACTGCTGTATAGTTGACTTGGAAAATGCAAAAATAAGATATATTTACAGAAATACTCACACCCCACCGTCGAGGAGAAGGGAGAGCGGACTGTCCATGTGTCAAAAAAAGTGACGAATCCTAATACGTCAATGAAGCTGTGATGGCCTTTAGCGGCTAGCGAGGAAGAAGAGGACGATGAGGAACTGTCTCCAGGCACTAGCGATGGAAGGGCAAAATTGTAAATACAGTTGTTCGAGCATTCAAAAACATCTTCCCTTAAGAGTTGTAAAAAACCTACCCACTTGTTGTTGCTGCCTTCTCTTGTACGCAATATACACTAGAATCGGAACTTATAATTGATTTCTTCTTCTATTTCTTTACTTATAATCAATTTTCGAGTTCCGAAAAATCAAAATCAAATCTTGGAATTTCTGTTTCTTTCACTATCCGATTTGTCTCCAATTTTGCCTCAAGAAGTGGTGGTGGTGGTGGTGGTGACAGTGGCGATAACGACCACGACGAAAGGTGAGGTGATGGCCGACCGGGAGGTGGTAGGAGGTAGGCGTTTCCTGGTTTCATATTGATTATGGGGTGGGGGATGGGGGGCAGGTGGAAAGTTTTGTTTCAGTTTAATTTTTATTATTATTATTTTTTAAAATTTTGATTTAATAATTTAACTGTTTATAATGGGAAAATCTAATCTTACGATTTTACTCCTTTTATTTTGGTCAAAATTGGTCAAAGTAAACATTTCTTGATCAACTAATTGTATTTTGGACGGTCTCCTTCATACCACAACTGTGTATTTATAAAAATGTTAGGGATATCCACTATCATAAAATGAAGGTTATGGTAAATTCTGTAAAAAATGAAAAGATTGGGGATCATTGCTGTAATTTTCCTTTATAACAAATAAGATTTAAACTTATATTTCTTTCTCACATAGTTGATCTAACCAAACAAGGGATTACTATATCCAAAATAGCCCCCTTACCTCAATCATTAAGCATTGAATCAAGCTCGATCTAATAAGGGTTACACCAACTTTCTCATTAGTGAATTATATTTTTGCAAGTTAGCTTGTCAAGATTTTCAACATTTATATTCCCTCTTTCTTAATTGCATATTTCTGTTGAAAACACGATAAGTAATGGGTTTTCTAGAACTCCTTCAGAATTGCTCGGCCAAGATTACCTTTTTTCCGACAAAATTGTTAATTGATTGCTCAGTCGCTTCAAATGCTAGCGAAACATGGTGTAATCTAGTAGTTAGCTACATTATTGGCACACTCGTGACAATTCACCAAGCTATTTCTATATTGATTGCATTCATATTTATTTGTACTAAATACAACCACGTGTTGTCCTTCCTTTACTCAAAATAATTAAATTTATTGACGAAATAGCAAACTTAATACTTTCTGGGGGCCAAGAGTACATATCAACACTTATTGAAATGTCAATGTAATAGGCCAACCATGCCATGAGATGTTTAGAGTATACTTAAAGTATCCATGTGCTTTTGTGTTGATAGGAGGGAACCAGCTGCCAAGTATCATTCGAAGTAAGCGTATCAATGTCCTTTAATGTGGACTTTCCGTGTTGGGTATTAACTTAAATATAGAAAAGTTTTAATACCCAATATCGAAGCATTATGTTTAGATAAAATTTGTTATATATAGTAAGTATACTTTTGACGATCCCTATAAGTTGAGACGATTTTCAATCTGATCTACCAAGATCTTCAGCATATCATAGCCGTAAGTGTCAAACCTCTAGTAGAAATTCACACAACGAGAGCAAATTGGACCCCCAACACCACGAACAGTTTAGAGTTACCAATTGAATTTAGAGAGAATTAAATTTAGGATTTTATCTACTTCTCTCGTGCTAGAAATGAATAATAATTAAGTCTGATCAAATCCTAAACTTGAACTATGAATATAGACCACAATCCTATTAGGATTAGTGAACCCCACTCTAAAACGTCCAAAGTAAATTAATTCATTTAGACATAAAATGGTTAAATCAGCTGAACATTTGGGCCTAGTACATGAATCTCACAACCTTTCACTTGGACTAGGTTTAATGTCAATTTTGAGTCTCGAATTCTCACATTTTTATGTGACTCATTAGGTTCTCATTCTCGATGACGAACGTCGTGATACTACTATTCCTATCCAATTATAAGTATAGTATTTTGACGTGAAAAATTATTTCGAACAAAAGTGACTAAAGTTGATATGTTGTAATAAGCCAAGGAGTAATTTACAATTAGGAAAAGTTGTGATATTTTAGGTCTAGGGTTCGAGTATGGGAAAAAAAAGAAAAAATGACACTGATTTTTGCTAAACTGTGTGTGAGGTTTGTCTCGAGTATCAGAAACAGAAACTCCATCGTTCGACGTCACCTCGCCTTCGTTTGAGCGACAACCGTCGCTCGACTGTTGCTCGCCCTTCGCTCGAGTGACAGTGTTATTCGAGAAATTTTTATTTCCTTTTTAAAGGCTTTTTGTCTGGCGCATTAATTCTCCAACTTACATATAAATAGTCAAACGCTACAGAACGGTTTTATGAGGTTGAACATTGAGAGAAACACGTTCCATTCAGATCATCTTCATATTATTACTTTCATCCTTTATTTTGATTTGGCTTTTGGCGGTACAAATATCAGATTAACAATCCAAATACTTAACTGCTACTTCATATCTGTCAGAGTTTTTAAAGATCAAGGAAAGGTGACTGGAGTTCCAGTAGTTGAAGAATGCGATGTTTTTCGTTGGATCCACATGAGATAAACGATTTCACAAAGTTAGGAGTTACTGCAAGATGGCACAATCCATGAGAGTTTTGGAAATTACAACTGGGAGTGGTGTAGGAGTACATAATCGATGAGAACTGTTGGAATTAAGGTCAAGAGATCAGATAGTAAGTGTTGTCTTCTAATTTGGTAGATTATAAGTTGTAAATCGTTTATAGTGATTGTTGGCTGGCAAAGTGCCCGAAATTTTTATCCAATTGGGTTTCTCCGTGATCAATTCTTGTGTTCATTTATTATTTACATAACTGCGATAATTCAACATAGGAATAATTAAATTGCATGATTAACCATCTAGATAATATTCAATAGTGACCTGTTGCTAATTAATTGTTTAGTAATTTTTAATTTCGTATATTCACCTAATCACACACCTAGGTGTTGTTAGGGTCTTACTAAGTATTTACAATTGGTATCAGAGCCTTAATTAGATTCCCAACCATTAATAAATTTTAGACGAGTCAGTCGTTTTTCGTTCCTCCGCTTTTTCACGGAAGCAACTATGCTTATTGGAAAATTCGAATGAAAGTCTTCGTTAAAGTTTTGGATTAATGTATTTGGATTAGCGTTCAAACTGGGTGGACTCTACCTTCGACTACTGTTAATGGTGTAGTTACGCCTACTGATATTATATTAAGGAGTAGAACAAATTTAGATGAGTGTAACTAGAATAGTAAGGGCATTCATGCCCTCTTCATGGCCGTGTCTGTTGAAAAGTTTAAGAGAGTTTCGATATGTGAGACTGCTCAAAAAGTTTGAGACATCTTAGAAACTACACACAGGAAACTAAAACGATTAAACATTCTAAACTTCAGATGTTAACATTTAGGTTTGAAGAAATTAGAATGAAGAACGATTAATCGTTCAATGAATACTACGTGAAGCTGAATGATATTGTTAATTCGAGTTTTAACCTAGGTGAGAAGATTCCCGAGTCTAAGATCGTTAGAAAAGTCCTTAGATGCCTAACTGAAAAAAGTAAGGACTTAAATGTTGTTAAGATAGAAGAACTTGTAGGATCCCTTCAAACATATGAACTCACCATCTCTTAACTTAAAAAGGTTAAATCCATTGCCATGAATACTGTTAGAGAAGAAGAGAGCATGTCTACTGATATTGAGACGTTTAGGGACGATGAAATAGTTTATATCATTAAAAAAATTCCAGAAAGTGATAAGGAGTAGGAGAAAGCCTCAAGAACGGAAAAATGAATTCCCTAGTAGATTCGTGAAAGATAATTGTGAAAACAGTAACTCTAGGACTGCTAATAAGAAAACTCAATCTGTTAGGTGCCATGAGTGTCAAGGTTACGGTCACTATATGAGTGAATGTCCTAACTTGAAAAAGGGTTCAAATAAAGAAAGAAGTAAGGCTTTAGCAGTGATATTGAGTGATGATGATTCAGATTCAAGTGCTCAGAGTGATACATCAGGTGGTGAGAGTGAACAAAATTTCATGGTTTTCACTTCTATAGCTATGATTGAATCTGATAAGGAGATTGATAGGGTTGAAAATGATGATAAGAGTGAAAAATCCGAGGAAGGATTTGATGATGAAACTGATATTCATGAATCCTATCGTGAAGTGTTTGATGAGAGTCCTAAAATTAAAAATGTCAATAAAGCTGTATTGAAGAAGATAAATGATCTTGAAAGAGAGAGAAAAACTTATATGTGACCTTCAGGACTCTACCAAAAACCTGAATGAGTTGAAGTTTGTTAATGAGAATTTGGAAGCCAAAGTTAAATTCTTAACAAGTGATCTTGAAAAATTCAATATTCAACTCCAATACTACATGAATGGTTCGCAGAAACTTGATAATCTGTTGGGGATGAACAAGCGTGCTGGTAATAGGCATGGTCTGGGTTATGTTCAAAATGGTTATACTACTACTAGTACATCCAAGACCATATTCGTCCGACCACTAACAAAGCTCAGAATATTGTTTATCCTAAACCATTAGCTATAAATGCCTTCAGATCAAAACCTACTAGACAACGTAGGATCACTCGTCCACATATCTGCAACAACCTCCGAGTAGATTTGAACCTAGTTTTATTCCCACCTATCACCATTGCGGCACTTTGGGACACACAAGACCTAGGTGTCGTAAGCTCGCAACTGAAAGTAAAAGTCGAGATATCTTGATAGTACATGTTCAAGATATATGTGTGGTGATAATGCCTTGTTCTCGTTTCTAGATGATTAGAATGACGGTGTGGTTACCTTTGGGGGTGGAGCTACTGCACTATTCTAGGAAAGGTGTCGTTAATATATTTGAACTTCCTTTTATATCAGATGTGCTATATGTGAAAGGGTTAAAGTCCAACTTGTTAAGCATTAGTCAAATTGCGATGCTGATTTCGAAGTTAGTTTTGTACAGAAAAGGTGTACTGTGTCTGATTCCACTGGTAACATTGTCCTCGAAAGTGTAAGAACTTCAGATAATTGTTATGGAGTTCTTCATAATTCCAGCTATGTGTGCAGCAGTGCCAAGGTTAACATCATTGAATTGTGGCATTATCGACTTGGTCATATGAACCGTAAAAGCTTGTCTAAACTCGTCAAGAAGGAACTTGTAAATGACTTAAACTTGAAAATATTGATAGCACTGTGTGTTGCCCATGTCAATAAGGTAACCAACTTAGAGTTCCTCATAAACAAACTTCTAAAATCTTGACTAGCTAGCCTCTTGAATTACTCCATATGGACTTGATGAGACCATCTAGGACCGAAAGTCTTGATGGTAAATGGTATATCTTGTTTGTGGTTGATGATTTTCCTTGATATACTTGGATTAAGTTGTTAATAGATAAAATTGAAGTGTTTGGTCTTATCATCTCATTGTGCAGAGGCTTAGGAATGAGAGAGATTTTACCATATCACGAATTCGTAGTGAACATGGAAAAAAGTTTGAAAACTATAATCTTGAGAACTTTTGCCTGGAGGAGGGAATCTAACATAAGTTTTCCTCGCCGATCACTCCACAATAGAATGGGGTTGTTGAAAGAAAAAATTGGGCGCTTCAAGAAATGGCTAGAACCGTACTTTATGGTAAGGATCTAGCTATCCATTTCTGGGGGGAAGCCATTAACACTGCATGTCACATTGTTAACAGGGTTTATCTTAGACCTAAAATTGATATGACACCATATGAGATCTGGAAACGTAAACGGCCTACTGTCAAGTACTTTTGTTTGTTTCGCAGGAAGTGCTATATTCTGACAGATAGAAAAAATTCAGGCAAGTTTGATTCGAAAAGTGATGAGAAAATTTTACTAGGATATTCCAGAAATAGTCAAACCTATCGTGTATACAATTCTCGTACATGGTCTGTGATGGAATCCATCAATATAGTGGTGGATGATGTCTGTAGTGAGGGGGAGATTGGAAGAGATTGTGTAGAGCTTGAAAACTTGAGTGTTGAACCCATCATGGTTACTGAACCTAAAGTAACATGGGTTCGCGACCCTCACGTATTTCCAATGGTTCATATACTTCAATTAAGGAGTCCATATTCGATGATAAAAATGAACCTCCTAAAGAACCTTCGTCNCTTGAAAACTTGAGTGTTGAACCCATCATGGTTACTGAACCTAAAGTAACATGGGTTCGCGACCCTCACGTATTTCCAATGGTTCATATACTTCAATTAAGGAGTCCATATTCGATGATAAAAATGAACCTCCTAAAGAACCTTCGTCCAGAGTTAAGACGAATCATCTTAAAGCGAATATTACAAGGGATTTGGATGAACAGATGAGACTTCGAAAGAGGGGTTCTGAACAATCTGACATATGCTAGTCATGGGTATTAGATTGAGCCTAAGAAAGTAGAAAACGTTCTTAGGGATGAATGTTGGATAAATGCTATGCATGAAGAGCTGAATCAGTTCGTGCGAAACTTGTGAGATTTGGTTCCTAGACTTGAGGATTGCAATGTTATAGGTAGTAAGTGGATATTTAAGAATAAAATCGATGATCAAAGTACTATAACTAGAAATAAATTTAGATTAGTGGCCCAAGGCTATACTCAGGTTGAAGGAGTTGACTTTGATGAAATATTTGCCTCAGTTTCTAGACTTGAATTTATTAGGATTCTTTTGGTTATTACCCGTACCTTAGGATTTAAATTATATCAAATGAATGTCAAGAGTGCCTTCTTGAATGAAATTCTTCAGGAAGAAGCATATGTTGAATAACCAAAATGTTTTGTTGATCCTAAGTTTCCACATTATGTTTATAAGTTGAATAAAGCTTTGTATGGTCTTAAACAAGCATCTAGAGCTTAGTATGATAGACTTACTGCTTATCTTATGGAACATAATAAAGAAACCATCACAATAGATCAGATCTACGTCGATAACATTAATTGTGGATCTCCTATTGATTCTTTTGCCCATGGTTTCGCTGAATGTATGAAATAAGAATTTGAGATGAGTATAATCAGAGAATTAAATTACTTTCTAGGGCTCCATGTCAAACAACCTGATGACAAGTTGTTCATATCTCAATCGAAGTATGCGAAAAATCTTGCCATGCGTTTTGGATTAGATAGCAAGAAACACACTATAGTTAAATTAGGTCATGATCCTACAGTTAAGAGTGTTGGTCTGACACTATACAGAAGTATGATAGGCAATTTAGGGAGTGTTCGGTAGAGATTAAAATCAGATTAAAATTGAAAAACTAGTCGTTATTGTTGACTTTTATTAGATGAGTGAGACCCAATAACGGCTATATTTTCAATTTTAATTAGATTTTAAGATGTGCCAAACAAGCTCTTACTTTATCTCATTGCTAGTAGAACTGACATAGCCTTTAGTGTAAGGGTTTGTGCACATTTTCAGGCAGATCCCAAGGAATCCCACATGAATGTTGTGCGACGTATCATTAGATATGTAAACGGTACCGTTACTTATGAGATTCTGTACTATCCGACTCTACTTTTGATCTTACTGGTTATTCCGTTGCCGATTGGGCTGGAAATGCCGATAATAGAAAAAGTATTTCTGGAGGCTATTTTTATATTGGAGCTAATCTTGTAGCTTGGGTGAGTATGAAACAAAATTCTATCTTATTGTCCACGGCAGAGGTCGAATATATTGCAGTAGGAAGTTGCTGCACTCAACTGCTTTGGATGAAGCAGATGTTGAGTGATTATGGTATTGAACATGGTAATATGACTGTATTTTATGATAACACTAACATTTCCAAAAATCATGTTCAACACCCTCGAAACCAAGCATATTGATATACGATATCATTTTATTCGAGAACTTGTGGAGACTCGTGTTGTAACCCTTGAGCACATCTCTACTGAGAACAAATTAGCTGACTTATTTACCATGGTCCGCGTTTAGAATTTCTTCGGACTGCTATTGGTATTTGTGTACCTCATTGATTAGATATTTTTTTATGCATGCTAGCTTTATATCATTGTGTGATATTGGTTTATGCATGGTTCATATTCTTTTTTATTATGTGTGTTATCATTTTTTTTTCTTTTCGCTCGCTTTGGTTTTAACTTTTGCAAAAACAAAAGAAAACAACAAAAAAATAAAAATAAATAAATAAATATATTTTTATACCAAAAGAAAATGTTTATACACTACAAGTTCCAATTATGGATGTTGTTTTCTTACAGCTTAACATATAATATACCTGAATTTGTTTGTTGTGCTCAAGTATGGGGTTAATCGATAAGCTGTGACATATTTCTCATTACTGGCTGAGGTTATTCATGGAGTACTTAGTATAGGGGTTTTCATGTACCATCTGCACTGTACACACACTATGATCTTGTTAGTAGGACTCTACCTCATGTGTGAGATTTGGGATGACAATCACATGTTAGTAAGATGACTTTGAATATGAATTGACCATATGTATTAGACATAAACTCATAGTTATCCCTAGTATCAAAATATAACACTAGCATACAAAAGAACAAGAAATAAAAAAAGGGGAGCGATCTAAATCTTATATTTTTCTTCGAAACCTATTTGACTCGAGCAATTAAGTTTACAGGGTTTCTTATACCCTGATACATATGGTCGACTGAATTTGGTTAATCGACCTAAAGCTCGCTCAAAGATATTTTAGTCACTTAATGAAGGAGAGCATACACTTAAAATAGAAAATAATAAGAAAGAGCCTCGTTTATTGACTGATATGAAATAAAATATTTTGCTCATACTCAAGGGGAGCAACGTATTCCCATTTATAATGTGTTTTATGTTAAAGGTCCTAATGTGCTTTGCATGGTTTGCCGTTCATAAGTAGAGGAATAAACTTATTGACTGTGATATTTAGCGTGTCACTTCTCATAAATTTAAAGTCTGAAGTCCTGTTTTCAGAGGATTAGTGACACTTTACAAATATGGGTTACTTATACAATTTATTCTATGGTAACTTGAACTATGTGTGTGGGAAGACTTATTGTTAATT
>CAIGRK010237413.1:0-11335 GCA_903798315.1 Fraxinus greggii | reverse complement strand
TAGAAAATAAATTAGGATCAAGAATGGAGACAAAAAAGTCTGTTCATCTCTTCAAAAATCTAAATATTCATTTCACTGGAAGCTTTCAGCTTTGGCTCCAAGTTTTAGGGATATATATATATGTATAGAGAGAGAGAGAGAGAGAGAGAGAGAGAGAGAGATGGAGAGGATGGCATCATGGCGGCCATGCAGGGATAATTTCTCAAATGTTAAGACTAAGATTTTTTTTACATCAACAAATCTATGACCTATTCAGCCATTCCCCCCATTTTTGTCATAAAGCACTTCTAGCGAGGTGAAATATCAAAATGTGTTGTACAAGAATAATGCCCCCTTTTGGCCCCCATTATGTGGCAATTATAATTTTTGGAATGGTGTTTTTTTGGAAAATGTGTGGTTGAAAAAGAAGGGAAAATTTTGATTTACATGTAATATTATTTTTATGAAAGATTGTGTGGTTGAAATAAGAGAGAGGAGAATAAATTTTTGGAATAATGGGGGCCAAATGGGGGCTATCCTTGCTACAGAAGTATGTTCATTTTGTCCATTTAAAATTTCAGATACAAATGCCAATAAAAGATGCTTCTACTATAGCGCCAAAACCAAAACTATAGACGGACTGATGAACATGTCTCAACTTGAATGTCAATGATTATAGAGTTCAACTGGAAATAGATGTTGTTAGAACCATTGATCAGAAGGAAAAGGAGAGAGATCTGCAGTGCAAGGAATTGAACTTCAGCAGGGGGAATCATACAGATTTCTTATTTGAATTGAAGGCTACAGTGGTCATGCCACTCTGTTTCATAAACACAGAACAAGACGTTGGAGTATTACATTTTCTTTATTACTTTGATGTGAGTATCGCATTCATTTCCACTTACGTTCTCTATCTTCTGCCATATCTAGCTAAGATTACACCTACGGAATGGATGATAGGGTTTGTTAAATTTGATTATTTTTGTTCCTCTATAAACAGCAGCTGTAGGGCATATGTAATTGTATTAGTTGTGGGTATTGTTTAGCTGACAGATTCTTTCCTTTTCTTTTGTAAAGATGCTCTTTGAGACAAGAAAAGACAATTCTTCCCAAAATAATCCAATCATCTTCCGAAGTTCCAACAATTCAGAAGCTGAAATATAACAGGTAAAATATTCTTCAACCTAAAAGATAATTTTTTTTTTTTAATCCATGCACACTGTTATAGAATTGTTTATAACTATTTATTAAAGGCCAAATTCTTTCAATAGTGGAAAACTTAATAAGTTACCTTTTCCAAGTACTGGCTAATGAATCTCTTGTGCACATCCAAAAAGTTCTTTTCCAGTCCCAAGTCCTTCTCTAATAATCTCCTCACATTTCCCAACGTCAATGAGCTGCCATTTATTCACCCCAATAAGAAATAAATCGAGCAATATATTCATAAACATATACGTATTTACATGAAGGTAGTTCACAAATGTTATATACTAACACGTAACCGTATACGTACTCGGATTGGTCTTTGAAGTGTTGGAGGCGAGAACGCACAGCGTCCGCTATCTTAGCCTGAATTTCGTGCTTGTCTTCACCTTCTTGCACCACGTCATCTGCCATAGAAAAACTGCTCTATTTCACACTAGCAGATTTAGAAACGGAGAGAGTCGCGGTGGCCGCGACGGTGAGTGCGGTGAGTGAGTGAGACTGAACCTGCAGATTGAAGCGAGGGTTTGGAAAAAATTGGGGAAATGCATTGGGATTTCAAAAGACGTTTTGGGATTTTAAGGGTTCAGGTTTATTGAAGGTATCTTTGCTGATGAATAGGATATTTTCAAAATATGTTTTTTTTTTTTTTTTCTATTTTTAACCGTACAACTTTTAATAAATAATATCACATATAAATTTAAAATTTTCTTATTTTTTAACCGTAAATTTTTCGTCAAAATGTATTTTAGGCAAAAAAAGAAGCTCAAATAGGTGCTAAATTTTTTTAAAAGTCGTTATAAGTTTTAGTTTATTCAATTTGTCAATGCCTTTTAAAAACTTATATAGAAGTCATCGTGATATTAATTTTTAAGTAGAAAGTATAAAACTAAAATCTTAAAATTTGTCTCTCATTCGTCCCAAAATTGAGAGACTTTCACAAAAATAAAATAAAAATAATATGTACGTTTTTTTGTTCTTTCAATATTTCTTTTTCGTTCTATGGATATTAGAGACATAATTAAAAAATTATTTTTTCTACCAATTATATTTGTTTCTCTCTTTTATTGTTTATCCTCATTTTCTATGGGAAAAAAATTGTAACAAAAGATTCTTATAATTTTTTTTCCCATTTTTCATCCATTTTTATGAAAAAATCTATTTATACTTAAATTATAAGATTTTATATAAATAATAATAATTTATAATTAAATTTAAATATATTAATTTCTAGTTTACTCTTTAAAGGTACGTCACGATAATAATACTGAATATTAAATTTTTACATTTATTTCTTATCCAAGAATAATGAATTTTATATATATTATTTGATTATTGTTTATTTAACTCAGGTGAGTTGAAATTTTATTCTTTTAAAGATATTTTCAATTACACGGAGAGGGAAAATGAATTGTGGGAACCACCCGTTATCAAAAAATATAGCAATGGAGAAAATAAAGGAAGAAGATGATGAATATAAAATCCGACAAAGGCTTTAACATGAAAAATCTATCGTTTTTCTCGAATGATATTTTCCTCTTCAACAATGCTTTTCATGATTTAATTGGCAAATAATTTGTAGGATTAAACAAGCGTTTGATGAAAATCACCGAAAGCAAAGTGAATTTTCAAACGAATGAGTGAAAAGGAGGAATTTGATTATGTAGAGGAACAAAAATTTACTTGAAAAGTTGGATGATAATACAATAATTTTTTTTATTCATTCTTGTATTTTGGGATGAGCACAACAAGTATTTATAGATTTCAATCATCCCATACGAAGTGGTTCCAATTTCAAAGCAATGAGTGCAATGTTTCATCAATAAACCACTGGAAAATTCGAAAAAAACCTGGTCACAATCACGTTTTTAACTATGCGACCGCATAGGCTATAACTATGCAGTCACATAGTTATAGCATTTGCTACCTGAAGTTTTCCTACAAATTGTTATGCGACCGCAAGCCTAAATGGCTTATGCTGTCACATAGACCATTTTAGGGTACGTTTTTTCTTCTTTTTCTTAATTCATCCTTCACTGACTTATATGATTTTGAACAACAAATTTACAACACCACCAACTCGTATATGAGAACTCCACATTGTTGCGCTATATCCATGTGGATTCTATTTTAAATTAAAATGTTCAAAAGTTCTTTTAATTTTGTAAAAGTTTATAAAAATTTCAAAATGAAAGTTAATAGGAGTCTACGAAAATTTTTCAATAATTTTATACAAGTCTATAAAAGTCCACGAAATTAACAAAATCATCACTTCTTTTAATGTCTTCTCACCGTATGTCTGTCTCAATTAGTGAGTTAAACCTTTGACCATTTATCTTTACCCATAGGCAATTCCAAAACGTTGGTTTTCATTATAAAACTTAATTTTCCACAAGTAATTATTGGACTTCTATTTTTATACTAGTATTCTCATGTAATGGAAATCATAACGTGGCATAAAAATGGTGCATTTATTCAAAAAGATATATTTGTCATCATCGAATGTGATAATATCATGACAATAAATGATAGATTCAATTAAATGTAAAGAATTATTAATGTATAATTATTGACATTTAAATACGATGATGATCAACATTGATGACGATTAGCATTACTATTATTTTTATTCTCCAGCCAATTCAAAGAAATTAAAACATTGCACCTTATTGGACAACTGCAAAGATGGTTAATGGGAGACCGGGGTTGGCCGAGTTAATTGAGCATGTGAACGCAGAGATCAAATGTCACGAGTTCGAATCCATTGTCAACACTTTTTCAATCGAGCTCGTCGCACCGGGCTTGTCTAGTGCTGTTTACCTCTCTTGTGTAGATTGCGGGCTACTGCACATAGAGCGAGGTTTACCTAGTGCGCACTCACAGTGGTCGAGCCTTCGCTCTTCGGGGTGGTTGGGGCTCCGCTGACGGGTAGCGGTTGCGGGTTCTTACGTAAAAAAAAAATAAATAATAATAATAATAATAAAATGAAGATGGTTAATGGAAGGAACGACTCACTATTGCTTTAAACATACAAAAACACATAATCCATTTCCAGACAGGGGAATGAAGTAGCTGTGATGATGCCTCATGTACAAAAACACGCAAGTCATTTTCAAAGAGGTGATATTCAGTCCTCAATGAGAAAGATCAACCCCAGGAGGTTAATCAAGGGGCCTTTTTCGAAAATAACAACAAAAAATTAATGACACAAATAATCATTGAGGGAAATTCTATAGATGACCATTGACAGCATGTTGGTTGGTAATTTCAGGTAGAATTACCAACAATGATACTGAGATCACCAATATGTCGTCATTAATGATTACGATGGTGATATTGCCAGTGATTTTGCATAGAATTACGGACGACGCTTCAACCACGACGAGAGATGTTCATGATTGTCGACGATATGACTATATAATTAAGTGTATGTTTGAATCTTATTAAAATGAGAATAGAATTTTTGGAATAGTGATTGATAAGAGAATGTGTGTTGAAAAAGTGATGAAAAATTTTAGATTTTTATGTAATATTATTTTATTTGGAGAATGTGTGGTTGAAATGAAGAAAGAGAAAAAAAATGAGAATAAGAATGAGATTAAAATGAGTGTCAAACATGGGATAAGATTTAAAATCTATATATTGGTGAGCCTAATGAAACTATCGTAACAATATCCTTGGTGATTAAATCAATATATGTTGGTGAGGTAGACGAAACTATCGACAACAATATCATTGGTGATTACCAATACACCTTTGTCAACAATTACCAAGGGCGATGTTGGAGATGTTTTCGAGAATCATAGATAATATTTTATTCACCGATAGGAAGTCATTGCTATCACTCAAAAAACTTATTTTTTCTTATTTAAAGTCTGTTTGAGCACCATTTTCTTGTCGAAACGTATTTTGGAGTAGTGATTTGATGGAGAATGCGTGGTTAAAAATAAGGAGATTTTTTTTGAATTTAAATGTAATATTATTTTATTGAAGAATGTGTTGTCCAAAATAATAGAGAGAATGTGTATTTTAGAAATAATGTGTACCAAACAATGACTTTTATCTTTTTACAAGATACTTACAATTTTAATTTTTTTTCTTTTCTTATAATTTAATAACTCGTAAGTTATTATTTTTTAACTTTTTATTTTGCTTGGGATAGAATTTCCGGTTTAGTATTTGATTTTATATTTTTTCAATTTATTTGCTGAAGAATTTATTCAATAAATTAAATTTGTTAAACTATTTTTGTTTTAATACTACTAACTAAAAGTCTTTTGTAATCTTTAATAATTTTTTAATGTTATTATTATCGATAAAAAAATTTATAAAAAAGTAAAAAATATATAAATAATTAAAAATTAGGTCCCTTCAATTAATCCGTGGTCTTAGTCACTATGTAATTCATAAATTACTTGAATCGGATCTAACTCCATAAAACACATACAAGTGAACACACGAAAGGGTTTTACTTCGGTGCTTCATCAAAATCTTTGCTTGTTTAGCACGTATGATCAAATATTAGTTCAAACCATTCAATCTCTTCAATATCCATCAAGAACGCCTATAAAAGAGCATCGATGCCTTTACTCCGGGTGGATTCGACGAAATATTGGACTAACTAGAAGAAGAACGCACCAAGATGTGTACGCATGGCTATCTCGATTTTGGTATCGTGGTGGCTGCCTCGATATTGGACTAGTTAGAAGAAGAAACGAAACTTCTAACGATAATACAGATTACTCTTCAAATTTAGATAATGCTCGAAGTTAACTAGGGGAGGGACGAGACAATGCCGTTCGATGATGATCAAGTTGATCGTGTACCTTCAAGATTGAGTGCTAGTTTGCTACAAAAATAAACAAATAATCAAAATAAAACCCATACTTTTCGTTTTCCCATGGTAGTCGCGATTAGTTAACTTGTAATTATGAAGAGGGTTGCTTGACATACACTTGTATTTGGTGGAGTCTAACTGAAGTTTATTCCACAAAGTAAAGAAATAAAAAGATGATAGACCATAGTGCACTAGTACTGGAAGACTGCTGTCTTCTCCTCTAAGAGTGGCAATGCCCACCATTTTCAACTAACAGAGAGAGAAAAACATATTCATACGTCTACATCAAATACTACATTAATTAGCAAATTTTACCTAATTTTGTTGCATTGATTTATATGTTAATACTAACATTCTCTTAAAGTGGAAATTGACTATCAATACAAAGTATTATTCTAACGTAAGAACAAAGGCAGCCAAGCACTATACATTATAACATCAATCCCACTCCTACATTCCACCCACCTGATGATCTTTGTTCCTCAAAAACATAAACTAGCTACCTCCCTTTGTTTTGTGTGTTTACGTCTGCGCGCTTGAAGAAATGAGAGATCGAATGGAAAGATTCGTACTTCTTCCCTTTACATTGGGTTGTGTCTCGGAATCCAGCATTGCAGTTGGTGTTAGGCAGCCTAAAAGATCAAAGCTCTACGCCAATCAAACTCCCACAAGTACTCGATCTTTCGCTCGTACAAGTTAACACTATCATGTATTTCTTAAACCTTTTTTGTGGCTTATTCTTGTACAGGAATCCACGACGAGATAAAGGAGGAGGAGGAGGAGGAAGAAGACGACGACGAATACGAAGAAGATGAAGAGAACTTATCAGTTGAAAATATGAAAAGCCCATTAAGCCTCTTGGCCCTTCCTAGGGTTCAAAAGCTGTTCAAGAATTTCAAGAACTTCTCTAATATATTTGGTAATCCACATTCTGATGCTTTAAACATGAGACTTTCCTCGGTATATTTCGCTCCTTTTTCGTTTAGATAAAAATCAAATATTTAGTAAATTTTGATAAAAGTTGACGAAATGTGTGGTTGAAAAGTCGTGAATCTCATAAAATATGTGGTTAAAATTAATTAGGGTATGTTTGGACCGAATTGAAATTTAATTTTAATCTAAATCAAAGTTAAACAATCAATATTAACCACATCTTTCGTGGATCCTACATCTTTTTAATCACATATTTCAAAAACTTCTATCACGATCCACTAAAAATCTAATTTTAATCCCCGCCAAACTCCCTCTTATTGAATTTGACTTAGATTTTAATCAGAATTTTTAGTTGATCCAAATAGGGGCCTTACATGCACGTATATCTAATAGTGGGTTAAAAACTCGATTCTCTCAATTCCGTGATTCCAAACTAACGATGATGGTAACATTCTATTTCAGTCGAGAAGGATGAGGTGGAAGAAGGAGAGGGAGGAATGGAAATAGGATATCCTACCGATATAAAGCACGTGACGCACATAGGATTGGATGGCTGTGCAACCTCTATCCTCTCAGAGGGCTGGAATAATCTCACTCAACCACCTGATCATGATCAGTTGCTTAATCTCCCTCAGAATTTCCCTCTGCAGATGCCATTTGATCAGCTTCCCATGGCAACTCAAGCTGATCATACTGATACACCTAATATCAAGACTTCATTGCAAAATCAAATGCAGAAATCCTTCTGATCCACCCATCTTTGCAGTATCACAATGAATCATTAGTACATATATTTGGATCTAAATGTATAAACCCATTACTTGTTTACTATCATTTGTCTCACATTTGTGTATTTTGCTTATTTAGTACTTCTGTACTTTGTGTGATTGTGTGGGATCCATCTCATAATCAATGCTATTAGTTTTACTGGGATGTTGTGTTGTACATTTGGAAATCATGTTCCAAGTTGATGGCAGTAGAATGGAAATCATTTGGGATTGTGAGCCGGGCGGACTATTACTAGCGAAGATTAATTTATCGTTGGCGCAAGGGACGGAAAATTATGAGACACCAAGGTGTGGAGCGTGTGAAAATCTGCAAGTCCGGGATAGGGTTTGTTTGATGGGGTGTCCAAGGTTATTGTGACATTCTGCCTACCATATTAGTATGTAAAGAACAAAGAATGAGATTGTCTGAAAGAGATTATCTAGCTCGACGGTGCACAAATGGGATTTAGGAATGGGTGTTTTAGTATTATTGGACTGTAGTGAAACTCGATGAAACGAATAGGATAGTATTAAGTTATATAAGAAGATAAGGCTAAAAATATGGGTCGCTCAACTTTGAGTGAAGATCATTTTAGTAACTTTATTTTGTTCAAAATTCATCACTTAAGTTTGAATTTTGTTTCTCCGTGGTTATCATCTTATATTGAGAAGTTTGGACGCAATCGTTCTAAATAGTATAGTCTAGGGACCAAAGTTGCAAAGTTCCCTTTATTAATCAACTTTTTAAGCGTGCGAATGATAAATTATCTAATCTAGGGTTTCATTAGAAGGACTGTGTCTTCCACAATTACTGTTTAAGAGGAGCGCATCGGTAATCAATCATCAGCAAATAATCATGACTGGGAAGGCTAAGCCGAAGAAGCACACAGCAAAGGAATTAGCGGCTAAGTTGGACGCTGCAACCACCAACCGCGGCGGAGGTAAGGCGGGGCTAGCTGACCGCTCTGGTCAAGAAAAGGGCGGTCATGCCAAGTTGGAGTGCCCGCTCTGCAAGGTTACCGCACCCGACATCAAATCTATGCAGATTCACCATGACGCCCGCCACCCCAAGATTCCGTTCGACGAGTCTAAGCTCAACAACCTCCACTCTGTCACCGTCGCCGAAACCTCCAAGCCCAAGCCCGGCGTTCGCGGCAGCTTGAAGAAGTGAATTTGCTCCTCCTGCTACTACTCTTCATGTAATATCATGCTAGTATTGTTGATCTTTTACAGTCTTGTTATGAATGCTGTGATTTTCAATAATGAATATTGTGAACGACCTGCTACTACGGCTCTGTGTTGTTCTAATAGTCTATTCTGGCGTTTGTTATTATGAATTTGATGTCAATTAATTTTATGTTGATGAAATTATTATTATTCCTCTATGCGCTTTTTTATTTATCTTTTGGGGGAGAACTCAGTTTTTACTTACTACATCAATAGGGGAAGCCAGTGTTGTTATAAATATGAACTTTTGATAGGGTGAAAGTGATAACTGAAATTTCGCTATCGGGTTAATATTTCTTTTTGCTATTATTGCTGCTATAAATTTCAACTTTGGGATATATGGGTAGGGCGATGCTCAGGTTTAGTCATTGAAGTTGTCTTCAACTTTGATTTCCTGTTACTGTTAATAATGCTAATGCGTGTGTTATTGTTGCAATATATTATGGTAATCTTGTTTACACGTGTTAATTCATGGCCAAAAAAAAAAAAAAAACACAAGTTAATTCCTGGCAAAAAAAGGTTGGTTTTGATGTCAGGGTCTATTGTAGTTAAACTTTGCAGGTCGGTTATGGTTGAGAGTTCTGTGTCTTAGTTCAAAAAAATAAGAACACAGAAGAAAAGGATCTAGGAAGATTGATTGTTAGTGAGAATAGTGTTTTTGATTCCTGTTCTGCTTATTTTCCAATTACTTTTCGTACGTGTCATGGGGCTTATAATACCAGTATTTACTAACTAGGGTTATAATTTATTTTACTTGTATATGAATAAGAATTGTTCTAATGTCGGTGCCTGTTGGCTTAATTTATTTTTTGTTTATAGGATGGCCTGCATGATGGTACTCTGTTTTGTTTAGACACCTATGCTGTAACATGCTTACACACCAGCATAATAGAAGATATTTGGTGTTCTAGGCACACAAAGCCTTAAATACTGTTGATGCATTTTCCAGAGCCTGGATTCAGTAATGTGTTTGATTGATACTTGATACTCTTATTTCTGAGTTTCCAAAGCTGCTTTATTAGAGGATGACTATATGTCTGTGTTCTCTCGAATGAGTAGACTTTTAATTGTGAATTGAACTTGCTGGATGCAACGAGGTCATGGTGGACCATGTCTCTCTTTTTACAAATGCTATGGTTTTTTAAAATGGATCAAGATCTCTGTTGAGGCAGGTGGTGTATTTTCAGGCCTTCTATGTGGCCATATCTGAAAAGAATATTAGCCTCGGTTTGGCAAAATTTATAAATATTTATATATGGTTGAACTTTATTTTCAACCACATATTCAAATGGATCCACAAGTAGTATCCACTATCCTCTTATCCACTAGTCATTTCTATATTTTTATAAACAAAACTGTTTAAAAATTCTTCAAAAAAAGCCTGGGTGAAGGCAATTTTTTCTTTGCTCCTTCACAGCAACTGATCAGAAGCAGATCAATTATTTAGGCTGTCCCATTTACACAGGAAACTAAAAGGCTACATTTTTAAACATGTTTCCAGGTAAAAAAAACAAGTGGGAAAATCGCCGGATAGTTTAATGAACTTGTCTTAGCTGGTGGCATAATAATTTTGGTAGAGCTTGTCTCTTCTTTGTGCCTCTTCACCTCCCTTCAAATGCTGCAACCAATTCGTGTGTTATAATTGTAGAATTGAGAAGTTACTTTCATGATTTTTTGTGGGTGGATATCTGGTAAAGAAATTTCATTCACTTTTCTGGAGAAAGCTACGTTTTCATGCAGAGAGATGGCGCTTGGTTTTAGTCTTTTAGAAGATTTGAGGGATTTTAAGGAGGCTCGAGTGTTGAGCTGTGGTTGAAGTTGAGAACCTTTCACTCTGTTCTTCTTTCCCATGCAAGACAGTAAATGCAGCCCTGAAATTTGAAAAATACAATTCCTTTATCAGGGGCTTGGCGAAGGCCCCTTTGAATTAGGCACGTTGCTGATGATGAACATGCCCTTTGAATTAGGCACATTGCTGATGATGAACATGTTAATGCATTTTGGAAAGGGGGATGTCTTCTATTTTTATTTATTTTTTGCTTGATGGGAACTGAATCATTGAGTAATGCTGCGCCAAGCCCCTTTGAATTAGGCACGTTGCTGATGATGAACATGTTAATGCATTTTGGAAAGGGGGATGTCTTCTATTTTTATTTATTTTTTGCTTGATGGGAACTGAATCATTGAGTAATGCTGGTATTAGTGTTCCTTCTGATCTATTGCCAAGAAATTTCTATCCAGTTCTGGTTGGACATCCAGAGCTTGAAGATTGGTTTTTTAGGACTGTTGTTGTAGATGTAAAGCAGTTTAGATCCTATCCTTGTCAAGTAGACAAGGCCATATGGTTCTTCTTTGATAGTGGAACTTTTTTTCGTTTAATCGGTTTTCT
>CAIGRK010237356.1:0-13984 GCA_903798315.1 Fraxinus greggii | reverse complement strand
GGAATGCTAAAGAAAATGTGGACATACTATTTTTTGTTATAATAAAACCTCACTAGCGTCATTTCAACTATTTTACCGAGAAAATATAGAAATAATGTTCAAAAATTACATATTATTTATTTAATAGCAATTAATTTCAAAATCTACGTGGTATCATTAATTCATATTGTGTTGACATACTTAACATAACTTGTGCCGTTTTCATCACAGTAAAGGTACTTGTGCTGTTCGGTTGTTTTCATGTTGATTAAGTAAGGAGCAAATTTCTCAAATTTTTAAATGGCATGTCCATCTTGCATTTTAAATGAGTTCAATTTATTGATTATCAAGACACAGACAAGTCCATGACTCCAAACAAATGGAGTCCTTATCCTGCCAAACCTCCTGATGAAACCAGAACTAAGGAGCCATGGCTAAGGGCTAACGAAACTCCCAACAACTATAAAACTATCACACCAACTGATTTTCAAACGAAGAGGAATCTTGGGCTATGATATAAATGTGATTAGAAGTACATTATAGGCCACATTTGCCAAAATAGATCCATTAATTTTATCTTAGTGGATGAAGAGGAGGACAATGATAAACCAGAGGATAAGAATCTTGAACCTGAAGGGGAATAAGAAGGTGAGGAAGTTATGGAGATTTCAATGAGTGCATTGGCTGGAAATCCCAAGCCTAAAACTATTAGAGTTCCATGAGTGATTAAGGGAAGAAGAATTTCAATCCTCATTGATAGTGCAAGCACTCACAGCTTTGTAGATGAAAAACTAGTCAAGGAACTGAATTTGGCTACTGATGAGTCCAATATGATAGTAGTGAGGGTGGTAAATGGGGATAAACTTGAAAGTAAAGCTGTGTGCCAAACCCTGGTGTGGAGGGTACAGAACTGGGAATTCCAATTTGGCCCTATTATTTTTTTTGAACTGGGAATTCCAATTTGGCCCTATTATTTTTTTTACTTTCGACAGGGTTGCATCAAGTTCAAAATTCATAATGAAGAGGTAGAATTGAGGAATGAAATACAACAACAATCAGTCAGAATAATTGAGGTAAATGAAATGGAGAGAATGTTCAACAAGGGGGCTTATGGGGCTATAGGACAGCTATATTTCCTCAGTGATGAAGACAAAAGGGAGATACCCAGCAGAATCATTGAGGTTATTCAACAGTTTGGTGAAGTATTCAAAGAGCAAAAGAGATTACCCCCTCCCAGGTCACATGATCACCGTATTCTATTGAAAGAAGGAGCCCAACCCTTCAAGATTTGAACCCATAGATGTCCCTTTATCCAGAAAACTAAGATAGAAAAGTTAATCAAGGAGATGCTTAACACTGGAATGATACAAAATAGTAATAGCCCCTTTGCATCACCAGTTTTGTTGGTTAAGAAAAAAGATGGGTCCTGGAGATTTTGCATGGACTACAGGCAGTTAAATAGCTTAACCATCAAAGACAAATTTCCTATGCCACTTATCGATGAGCTACTGGATGAACTACATGGAGCAAGTTTTTTCTCAAAAATTGATCTAAGAACAGGCGATCATCAAATTAGGGTCAGTGGAAGGGATATCCACAAGACTGCTTTTAAAACTCATCAAGGGTTGTATGAGTTTAAAGTGATGCCCTTTGGCCTCACCAATGCACCTGCCACGTTCCAAAGCCTCATGAATGAGATTTTCAAAGACCAGTTGAAGAGGTATATCTTGGTGTTTTTTGATGATATTATGGTGTATAGCACTGATCTATCTGCACACTGTCAGAATCTTCAATCAGTAATGGAAATCTTACTGAGGCACCAGCTATATGTCAAGCTAACTAAATGCAGTTTTGGGCAAAGTCAAGTCGAGTACTTAGGCCATATTATCAGCCATGGAGGAGTCTCAGTAGATCCCAGTGAAGTAGAAGCTATGCAAATTTGGCCTAAGCCTAAAAACATCAAACAAATGAGAGGCTTCCTTGGGTTGGCATGTCACTACATAAAATTTGTTAGAGGTTATGGGGTAATAGCAAAACCATTGACATATATGCTTAAGAAAGACAATTTTCATTGGACAAAGAAGCCAGTGAGGCCTTTGATCAGTTGAAACAAGCCATGAGTTCCACACCTGTTTTGGCCTTACCTGATTTCCATAAACCATTTATCATTGACACTGATGCTTGTCAAGGTAGAATTGGGGATGTGTTGATGCAAGACAGGAAATCATTGGCTTATTTGAGCAAGACCATTGGGATTAGAAATATGGGAATGTCAATTTATGAGAAAGAGTTGATAGCACCGATAACGGCCATTAGTAAGTGGAGGCACTATTTGGAGGGCAACCATTTTATCATCAAGACTGACCATCAGTCTCTTAAATATTTATTGGAACAAATAATCACTACTCGCTTCCAACAGAAATGGCTCACCAAGCTATTGGGACTAAGTTATGAGATAATGTATGAAAGGGGAGTTGATAATTTGGTGGCTGACGCCTTATCAAGAAGGCATGAAGGAGATGTGGAATGTTCGGCGTTACAATGATGATTCTTACATGGATCCAAGAAGAACAGAAAGGTATAAGGAAGCTGAGGATAAAATACAGGCCTTGCTACTTGATCCTAACTCTCATCCAAACTTCAAGTACAACAATGGTGTTTTGAAATATAAGAACATAATTTACATTTGTAACGATGGGAAAATTAGATCAAAGGTGATTCAAAATATCCATGGATCTCAATAAGGGGGTCACTCAGGCATCTACAACAATATATATAGAGCCAAACAACACTTTTACTGGTCAGGGATGAACCATGACATCCGAAACGAGGTAATGCAGTGTGATACTTGCCAAAAGTGTGTGGGAGAACAAACTCCTTATCCTGGATTGCTGCAACCCTTACCCGTTCCATTACATGCTTGGAGTCACATAAGCTTGTACTTCATTGAAGGTTTACCTTAACTCAGGAGGGAAAGACACTATTTTGGTGGTGGTAGATAGATTCACAAAGTACGGGCACTTCANACGAGGTAATGCAGTGTGATACTTGCCAAAAGTGTGTGGGAGAACAAACTCCTTATCCTGGATTGCTGCAACCCTTACCCGTTCCATTACATGCTTGGAGTCACATAAGCTTGTACTTCATTGAAGGTTTACCTTAACTCAGGAGGGAAAGACACTATTTTGGTGGTGGTAGATAGATTCACAAAGTACGGGCACTTCATTTCTATGTCTCACCCATTCATAGCAGTCATAGTTGCTAAGATCTTCTTTGAATTGATGGGTACACAACTCCACTGAGCTCAGCCTATCATCCTCAATCAGATGGGCAAACTTAGAGGTTAAACCAGTGTGTAGAGATGTACTTAAGGTGTATGACACATCAGTAGCCCAAACAGTACGGAAAATGGCCACCTTTTGCGGAATGGTGGTACAATACCACCTTTCACTCCTCCATTAGGATGACTCCTTTTGAAGGCATGTATGGAGCCAAACCACCACAGCTCTCCTTGGGTCCATATCAACAATCCAACGTGGTATCAATGGAAGAATGGCTACAGCAAAGGTATAAAATAAACCAGCAACTGAAAGAAAACCTCTCACGGGCAAGTGCTAGAATGAAACTTTTTGCTAATAAGAAGAGGACTGAGAGGTCATTTGAAGAAGGAGAATGGGCATTCCTAAAGCTCCAACCCTACAGGCAACAATCCGTGGAAAATAGACAGAATCATAAACTTTGTGCAAAGTATTTTGGTCTCTATTAGATTGTCAGGAAAATAGGGACAGTGGCTTATCAGTTAGCACTCCCTACTACCTCAAAGATTCATCCAATCTTCCATGTTTTGTTATGGAAGAAGAAGTTGGACGACATGGCAATGGCGGTCCTTCAGTTGCCTGATGAAGATCAGACTAAACTACCGGCACATCATCAACTGTCTATCCTAGAATCTAGAACTGTTACATGCAGAAATGGCACCACCGTTCAGTGGCTCATTCAGTGGTCAGATTCTACTCCAGAGTGTGCAACTTTGGAAGATGCAAACTGGATCAAAATGCATTTTCCTCTCTATGGATCTTGGGGGGAAGATCCAGGTAAGTGGGAGGGTTGTCATGTGGAGAGCAATTGGGGAAGAAAAGGGTTCCGAAGTAGAAGAAAGAAAGGAGAAGAAGGAAGAAAGAGGGAGCCAACGAAAATATCTGAATTTCACTTGGGTTTAGTTGTGCGGCGTCGTTTTGGTTTAATTGAAATTGTAATAAATTAGTTTAACGTTTTGGTTTATTACTGGAGTAACACACGATTTCGTAAAAACACCATTGATACAAATGGTGGGAGTTGCTTTTGGGGTTGAATTATGTTATGCAATTTCAGTTAGTACTGAATTGAATCTTCAATTCATTTTATCTCTTACCTCTTCATATTTTATCATCATTTTTCCCACCCAATTTCTGTTTTTCTTCATTGAATAGGTTATCAATCAGCTGGTGCAAGTTTCAAAGAGATGTGGTTAGGGAGGAGCTGAATTTGGAGTTCGAACCTTGACAAATGATTGTTTATACTCGTGTTTATATACAAAACGGCACAAGTGTCGTTTCATTATCAGTAATTGAACTTGTACCATTTTGCTGATTTTTCCAATATTTTGTTTCCTTTCCAATGCAATGACCTTAAGCATTGGACCTCCTAGCTTAAGAATATTGGAAATGTTTATCATGTGACAAAAAAAGAGCTGAATTAACATAGATTATATGATATCGAGTTGATGAAATCACAAGCAATTGTATTGATTCGTTAGAAAATATAATTAATGAGCACATCTCTCAACTTTTGTAAACGACATGTTAATTTTGCAACTGAAATGAATTGAACTTACTGGTTCTCGGGGACATGGATGGTTAGACTTGTGTTTATAGATAGAATGACACAAGTATCGTTTAACTGCATTAGTCGTTCTGTTGATTTCGCCAATATTTTCATTCTTTTCCAATTCAACAACATCAAACATTGGATCACCTAACTTAAGAAAGTCAGAAAAGATTGAGCATATGACAAAGAACGGTTGAATTGACGTATATTATATGATATCGAGTTGGTGAAATCACAAGTCATTGTATTGATTAGTTAGAAAATATAATTTATGAGTACATCCCTCATCTTTTGTAAACGGGCATGTTCATCTTGCAACTGAAATGAGTTCAACTTATTGGTTCTCGAGGCATGGATGGTTCGCGGATGCCTATACTTGTGTCTATAGATAAAACGGTACGAGGGTCGTTTTCATTTCAGTAAAGGCTCTTGTGTCGTTCTGTTGATTTCTCATATATTTTGCTTCTTTTCCAATGCAACGACCTCAAGTATTAGACCCCCTAAATTAAAAAAGTCAGAAAAGTTGATCATGTGATAAAAAAGATTAAATTGAAAAAGATTATATGATATTGACATTTTCATCTCACTAACGGCACAAGTATTGTTCTCATGGACAAGTATATTTACAAACATAATGACAGTTGTGCAGTTCTCATAGACGTTCTCATCTCAGCTACGGCACAAGTGTCATTCTCATGGACACTTATATTTACAAACATAGCAACACCTATATCGTTCTTATGTGAAGAAAAACAAACTAAATAGAAATGTACCCCTAATATATGTAAGACATAAATGTTGATCATGTGATAAAGAACGGTTGAAATGATAAAGATTATATGTTATCGGGTTGGTGAAAGCACACAAGTCATGCTGTTGATTCATTGAAATATCATAATGAGCATATTTCTCAACTTTTCTATATGTCATGTCCATCTTACAATGTAAATGAGTTCAACTTATTGGTTCTCGGATCACAGATAAGACGCGACTGCTTATACACATGTTTACAAACATAATGACACAGGGGCCATTTTCATCTCACTAACGGCACTTGTTCTATTCTATTATTTTCTCCAATATTTTGATTTGTTTTCAATGTAAAGACATCAAGCAATGGTCCTCTTAACGTATGTAAAACATAAAGGTTTATTATGTGGTAAAGAACGATTAAAACGACAGATTATTATGGACGCTTATAAGTCAGTAATGGAACTTGTGCCGTTCTCATGGACATTTTCAACTTAGTAACACCATTTTTGTCGTTTCTCATGGAAGCTTATAAGTCTTGTAATGGCACTTGTTCCATTCTCATAGACACTTATAAGTCCAGCAACGACACTTGTAATATTCTAATGAAAGCTTATAATTCATGCAATGCCACTTGTGTCGTTCTCATGTATGCTTATAAGTTCAGTAACGAAAAAACTTGTATCGTTTTCTTGAGCCATAACACATTAAATATACACACAAATATTTAACGAAAGACAAACTTATACTACTGAAAAAAAAAATCCATCTCCTGGAATAAAGTCATCCTACTGATAAGTGCATTTTCAACTATAGTCTACAACTTTTTTGCATTGTCTAAAACATCAAAATCCTCATATTCGATGAAAAAGAATTATATACTTTGGAATAAAATAATTTTGAGGGGTACTATAAATACTAATCCTAAGCTTTGGTCACCATAGAATCATATACCCCACCACTAAATTGTCATTATTTCAACTACTACAACTGTACTAATATGTGCTTCCCCCACTCCGATTATAAAAGTTATCTCTTCTAAAATCACAACCACCAAAATGCCCATCACCACGTGTACTTTTACCTCTATATGGAGCTCGACTTGCAAACCGAATCAGCCAATATGTACATCCTGATTGGCTTCCTAGATCAAATTAGCTAGTTGCTTTGCTAGTGATGAATCGTTCTTTGTTAAAGAAAATGGTAGCGAATCATGTTTTCCAAGCACAACCTATACGTTGAAGAGATCAAATTTGATAATGTGAGCAACATGAGGAATATCAAGACCACGAGATATCACATTTTTCACAACCAAAATCAGTATATTTCCACTCTTAAACGATCTCAATGCTAGTTCTCTTTTCGAGAACAACACTTAAATTAAAGTCAAATCAAGTAATAATTAGTATAGGCATAATGAAACAACAATTACGCAACTAAAGAATAAAATGATTCAATAAAGTCAAGGGGATACACAACATTTTAAGTTGCCAACTTTACATTGTTTAGTAGGTCAAGATCCATTCACTAAATAAGGGTACTGTAGTAAAAATAGCAAAACATAATATGAAGAAATTTTGAGATCAACAAGTGTATAGTTCATTAATGAGACTTACAGAAAATCATAAAATACAGTAAGACATAATATAAAGAATTTACTAGAAAGCGTCGAATTTCATAAATCAAATTAACCAATGTGCAGCTCTCTAAGTCTCATGGCATATCAAAGAACAAGCAAATTTGCATACCACAATTTCTACAATGCTAATAAATGAAATTCTTTTTAACACACTAACTACATAACCCCAAATGTATCAAAAATGCATTCACATTAAAAAAATTCAACCAAAACCAAACTAAATATACATACTTGGTGACCATATTTGTTGGGAGAGAAGTTCTTCATTCATACGGACCAACGTAGCTTTAAATATTTCTTGGAACAACGTGTCACTACCCCGGAACAGCAAAAGTGGATGGCAAAACTGCTTGGCTATGAGTATGAGATTATATACAAACCCGGTCGTAAAATTTCCATGGCTGATACTCTATCACGAAGGCCTGATAGTCCTATACTTCATGCTATATTTGTGTCGTAAGTTCAATTGTGGGAAGATATAAAAGGGGCATTGTCAGGAGATGATTACATTAAGCAAGTGGGCCTTGTTGCTAAGGTAAATCTAGAAGGCTCATATCAATGGAGGAATGGATTATTGTTCTTCAAAAATAGGATTGTGGTTCCTCGGGTTCTTGAGATTCGTAATAGTCTACTAGAAGAGTTTCATGCTAATAGGATGGCAGGCCACTCTGGGATTTTGAGAACATACAAGAGGCTTGCCCAATAGTTCTATTGGCCTACTATGTATAAGGATATTCGTTGCTGCATGTGAGACATGCCAACAAACAAAGTCACAAACATTGGCTCCAGCAGGCCTTCTCCAGTCTCTACCTATTCCATATCAGGTATGGGACGATATTCAATTGATTTTGTTGAAGGCTTACCCACTTCTTCTGGCAAAGATACCATGTTAGTTGTGGTAGATATGTTGAGTAAGTATGCCCACTTTATGGCTCTTACCCATCCTTTCACTGCTAAGATGGTGGCGGAAAAATTTGTGGAAGGTGTGGTCAAGTTACACGGGATGCCTAGATCTGTTAATAGATATCATGACCCCATTTTTATCAGCAAGTTTTGGCAGGAATTCTTCTCTATGTTCGGCACTAAGCTTAAACTGAGTTTCACTTATCATTCACAAACGGATAGTCAGTCTAAGGTGGTTAACTAGTGTTTGGAGCAATACCTACGTAGCTTTGTTCATCAGTGGCCAAAAAGGTGGGTAGAATTCTTACCATGAGCAGAATATTGGTATAATACCACCTATCATAGCTCTGTGGGGATGACCCCATTCCAGGCTCTTTACGGCCGCCTACCACCGACGATCCCAAATTACCATGCGGGACTATCACCGGTTAATGAGGTGGATAAGAGTCTTCTTGCTCGGGATGAGTTGTTGCATCAACTTAAGACTAATCTTGGCATGGCTATTAATCGAATGAAACAACCTGCTGATTTAAAGAGGTGAGACGTAGAGTTCCAGGAAGGTGACATGGTATTTTTACGGCTCCAACCCTACCGCCAGAGCACCGCATTCAAACGAGCCCACCAAAAGCTAGCTAGTCGATTTTTTGGGCCTTATCCTATCATCCAACGCATCGGGAAAGTAGCTTATAAACTGCAACTTTCAAAGGATTCACGTATACATCCCGTATTCCACGTGTCTTTGTTAAAAAAATATGTGGGAGATCCTAGTCAAGTGAGTTTTGATTTACCTCCAGTCACTAATGAAGGAGCAGCAGTGCTCGAGCCTGAACGAATTATTGACTCTCGTTGGATCAAAATTGGTAACAAGTTTATGGAGGAAAGCTTGGTTCATTGGAAACGTTTACCCACAGAAGAAGCCATCTGGGGACGAACGAAGATACTAAAGGAGCAATTTCCCGAAGTAGATCTTGGGGATAATGATCTTCTTGATCGGGCAGGCATTGATGGACCACGAAGGTCCAACAGAATTCCTAGGAAGAATCCTAGGTTCCAGGATTGCTTGGCATAAGGTGGTGAAGGATGTGCATGCATGCAGCTACATGGAAGTGAAGAATGCATGCATGCACAGCAACATCCAAGACCGAGTCCCAGGCATTGTGTTTCACTAGGAAATGCAACGTTATGTTTGTTTTAGTTAAGAATAAGGTTGTTTGAGTTGTTATTTATTTTACTGTTAGTTTCATTTTCTGTTGGAATGTGGACCTTGAGAATAGGCAAGTTGTTGCCACTCATCCACTATTTGACGATGGCTGAAATAAAGATCATCAAGAAAATTCAATCAAACTCGTGGTTCAATTCTCACCTTAATATGATAGAAATGGGAGGTTGAGAATTACATGCATGCAGATACGTGGGATGTGTGTACATGGCTATGACGAACGTGGATAAGTGTACAAGTTGTCAAGGGAGTGGAAACCATTGTCCAAGCCTCACACTACATATAAATGTGGTAATGATAGATGTGGGAGGTTGAGAATTACATGCACGCACATGCATGCAGATACGTGGGATGTGTATACATGACTATGATGAACGTGGATAAGCGTACAAGTTGTCAAGGGAGTGGAAACCATTGTCCAAGCTTCACACTACATATAAATGTGGTCATGTCTGTTAACATGATTAGCTATTATTTTGGCATATGCTTTTAAGTCAGTTTCTTTGAACCTATTTTCTAGGAAAGTAGTTATTTTATATTGTTTAAATATCTGTAAGCACGTATCAATGGTAGAAGAAAATTGTTATTTGGTTGGTATGTGGTTTCCTTCCTACCCAAAAGGAAGTCTTATTTATCTATATCTATTTGTTTGTGTCTTTGTTCTGACTGAGACCTATCAATTGGTGTTAGAGCCATGGCATCAAACACCGATCTCTTTGACAAATTGCAGGAGGTTCTTATTTTGGTTCTTATATCATCTTTTCCTCGTAACTGTGAGAAGAGGTGTTCATTTCTAACTTCTGCCAGCAAGGTTACCACCATTCCTCAATCATTCAATGATTCTGAAAAGGGAGATGAAGACTGCAAGGATGTGCAACAGGGGGCAATGAACTTTCCTAGCTTTTTCGAAAATAATCCAGCAACATGTCTACATAATGCAACTCATTATTTAAGACACAAAAATATTGAGGCTCAAAAAGTATCATATATAGTCCGTCACTTAGATAGGAAGGCAAATCAATGGTAGCAATGCATGGAGCATCTCTACTGCGATGAAGGATATATATTATCCCGTGGGTGCTTTTTGCAAAGGAGATTGTCATTCCATTTGGGCCAGCAAAGTATGAAGGATTTGATGAAGCATTATCACAAGCTCAGTACCAAGGATTGCATCGGAACTACCAAGGATATTTTAAGAGCATATCCCATTGTGTATTTGGATGGCCACAAGTGGAAGATCTCGCTTTGAACCTTAAGGACAAGGTTCTTTTTGATGGGGGAGGAATGATAGACGTGGGTGGTTGAGAATTACATGCATGCACATCCATGCAGATACGTAGGATGTGTGTGCATGGCTATAATAAACGTGGATAAGTGATAGACGTGGGAGGTTGAGAATTACATTATGCATGTAATTCTCAAGGTTGAGAATTACATTGAATTACATTATGCATGTAATTCTCAACCTCCCACGTGTGCATGCATGTAGCTACGTGGAAGTGAAGAATGCATGCATGAACAGCAAAGAATGCATGCATACACAACAACATCCAAGACCGAGTCTCAGGCATTCTGCTTCGCTAGGAAATGCAACATTACGTTTGTTTTAGTTAAGAATAAGGTTTTTTGAGTTGTTATTTATTTTCCTATTAGTTTCATTTTCTGTTGTAACGTGGGCCTTGAGAAAAGGCAAGCTGTTGCCACTTATCCACTATTTAAACTTAACGTTGGCTGAAATAAAGATCATCAAGAAAATTCATTCAAACTCGTGGTTCAATTCTCACCCTAAGAGAATTATTTTTCACTGTTTATTTGCTATTTGATTGGGACCACTATCAGATATCATGGCAACTGCATCTAGTGAATTTGCCTCGGTAATTTGGTCCACCAGCAAGGGAGGAATGACCATCCACAAGTGCATCAAATATTTGCTTTTGATTGAGCTCATTGCATCTGGTGATGAGCTCCACTTGTTTGCTTTGCAATTCTTCCGGGACAATGACAATCGAGTTGCTTACAGTGCCGTCGAAACATTGAAATTGAGGATAAAGTGGATTGACTACTGCTTCAAATGCGACCAAAAAAGTTTTTCGCACAACCGTTGAGCATGTGGCAACTTTTATATGTATGGTTCTTTTTTAGTTGCTGTTGTAATTTTTTTCCTATGGCATGTAGTATTTGAAAACTTGTTCCTGATGTTTTTTGAGTAGATTCGCGAATTTTTTCCTTTGCTTCGAACAAACCAGTAGTGTACTTTGCTTTGTATGTTTGCTTATAGAGTACACAAGTACAATCTATCATTTGTTTTTGGAATGAATATATTCCCCTTTTGAAATTTGGGGAACAAAAATGGTTTCCCAACAAATCATCATGGAAGTTTTGTTCCACAACAAATCAAACATGTACATGGAAGTGAAAATTGAGTCACTTTCATTTAAATTGTGAGTTCCCATTGGTTTTTCTATAAAATGGGGAGTGACATTTGGTAATGAGAAGGGAAAGAATACAAACATATTCCACTACTATTTTCATTTAGAAGGGGGAAAAAACCCGTGAAGCATCTCATATATAGTAGTGTATACATTAGTTAGTTACCTTTCCCAAAAAACTCAGTTGCATTTGTGTTGTTGTGAACTCGAAGATATGACAGATAAATCTAGTAATAGTTCATTGTCGGAAACTGACTATAGCCTTATTATATCTGTGTCTGGTTCGGAAGAAGTTCCAATGAAGACGTGTTGCAACAATTGGATGACAACATACAGGCATGGCTAAGATACTGTCATATCACCGAACACATCTCGTGAGAGTACCTCGCACCGAACAGGAGGCAGCAATACTTATTCCCAACTACACAATGCAGCCATATTTTCATATTATAAAATATGAATATGTACCCGCAAACTTGCTTTTCAAGAGTTTGGAATGTATCTACCGATATTCAGGCAGTGTGAACATTGATACATACGAACATGTTAGTATGTTATTGTAGATACTAGCACATGACAAAGGGTATCGTCGAGTGCAAACGCTCTTCAGGCATTCATTGCAGACAATTGGATATTACTTTAAGAGAGTGTACTTCGTGCAATTGCATTCGCGATGGAGATAATTAGATCTGAACTACAACCATGGCTCAGCACATCATCACTTGAATCCCAAACATTATCTATTGTTTCAGGTTTGTATTTGTAATTCAAACAAATATATTCAATTATCGGATCAGTACGTGCAAAAATACTTGACTTTGCATTCTAAAGTTTATATTGTAACATGATTGTGTTGGTGCAATGGACAAACACGCATGTTCGGGCAGTGCTGTCCCGAAATCAAAGGATGAACTTTATAGGAAAAAAAGAATTCTAACTCAAGACGTGTTGGCTACGTGCAATTTCAATTTGTGTTTCACGTTCGTACTATCGGGTACAACGGGGAACAACACAATAGCAGCATTTGGCTCGAACTCTAGATAGTCCAAGTATACATTTTTTGGAACCAACAAATGACAAATACAACTTATTCGACTCAGATTTTGCACGCAGGTTAGGCTACATAGCTTCGTAGAAGAGATTTGATGTGCGATATAATTTTCAATGACAATGGTATGTAACGGCGATTCAGAAGTGCACGCTACTTGTTTCGTAACGTTGTTAAGAAGGCATTCAGTGTTTGGAAGCATAGGTGGAAAAAAATCAATCGAATGCCTAGTTACTCGTTCAAAGCGCAAACAGTTGTTGTCATTGAAACAATGGTACTTCACAATTTTCTACGTCGAAACAGACAACTTGATGAAGGATTCATAGAGCGGGGGAAGTTGAGGTTGACCTACCTGAGAAAGAAGACGAAATTGTTGTCGAATTGGATGCGCTGATGGACGAGGACATACCGTGGCAACAATTACGTGATTATATGGCACAAGCTACATTAATGTGGGAAATGTATTGTATCGAGAGTGTTCCTTATCATATATTTTTCAATATAACGTATGCGATTATGAATTTGTAATGAAAATGTGGTTACAATTAGGTGGAAAATAATCTTAAGAACAAGTCGTTGGAATATATCGTGAAAATAAATTAATTTGAAAACATGAAATTAAATTATACAAAACTTCACAAAATAGGGGTAAAAAAGGAAAATGTATTCATGGTAGGTGGCTCCAATAGTACAAGTCAAAAGAGTTTAATATTAAATAGTAGTGCACATCAATCATTTCAGCAAGGGGGCCCAAAGAATGTTGAATTTGTGGGAAAAAAATGAGATATAATGTGGGCCAAATGGGGCTAATTGTAATGTAAGAAATGAATATTTTAAATAAATTAGGTTGGCGATAAATTTTCACATCTAACTAATTATCTTTTTCTTGTAATCAATACTTCAAAAGAAAAGTAATTAAGGCATGTGATAAGTGCATTTTATCTTGCTTTCAAAAGTTGATACGTGGGACTCACTTAGATGAAATTACTTCTTAATATTGGTTAAATATTGATTTTTATAGCGTAAATTCAATGTTGAATGGATAATGATGAAAATGGGTGAAAATCGACCGAAATGGACTAATGAAGACGATTGTAAAAATTAGGGACTTAATTCCAAATCTTCAAAACTTGATTCGGACCAAGGATGGA
>CAIGRK010237340.1:0-12035 GCA_903798315.1 Fraxinus greggii | reverse complement strand
TTTTCGAAAGCATTTTGGCATTGGGATTATTAGTCACAATACTTATCCTTCTTTGTCAATTCGATAAGTGGGAATGCAATTTCTGAGTATCATTTTACAAATCTTCGATAGTAATTGCATAACCCGAGAAATGAACGTACATCGTGGACATTCTTTAGTGGTTGTCAATCTTTGATGGCTGTAACCTTCTTAAAATCCATGCTTCTTTTGCCTTGTTCGATGATGTGACCCAATAAGCTGATAGATGTCTGAGCGAATTAGCATTTAGACGGTTTGGCATAGAGTGCATTCTCTCGTAGCCGATTGAAAACCTGCCTCATATGTTGCACATGTTCCTCCAATGTCTCGCTTCTATGTCATCTAGGTACACCACTACAACATCGTCCAAGAAACCGTGAAGTACCCGATTAATTATCGTACAAAATGTTGCTGGAACGTTTGTTAAGCCAAAAGGCATCANACCTTCTTAAAATCCATGCTTCTTTTGCCTTGTTCGATGATGTGACCCAATAAGCTGATAGATGTCTGAGCGAATTAGCATTTAGACGGTTTGGCATAGAGTGCATTCTCTCGTAGCCGATTGAAAACCTGCCTCATATGTTGCACATGTTCCTCCAATGTCTCGCTTCTATGTCATCTAGGTACACCACTACAACATCGTCCAAGAAACCGTGAAGTACCCGATTAATTATCGTACAAAATGTTGCTGGAACGTTTGTTAAGCCAAAAGGCATCACTTTGAATTCAAAAGCTCCATATCTTGTTACCACCGTAGTCTTTACCTCATCTCCCTCTTTGATTCGAACTTGCTAGTAGCCGGACCTGAGATCAATCTTCGTATAATATCTCGTCGGGCTCAGTAGGTCGAAGCAATCTGCGACCAGCGGAATATGATAACTATTCTTCACAGTGATCTTATTCAAGGCTCGATACTCGCAGCACATCCTAAGAGAACTATCGGCCTTTTTCTGAAACATCACTGGAGCTCCATATGGTGAGTTTGCAGGCACGATATGACAATAATTTGTGAAATAATCTTCTCGTATGTCTTCTCCTCCTTTATAGAATGTTTCAAATTATTTAAGGATACCAGATGTACATGGAAAGTAGCTATTTACAAGGAAACTACCTTATTAGCTGTAAATAAATATTAAATTTCTAATAATACGCTAATACCCCCCTCAAATTGATGTTGGGGAGTCCACAAGCATCAATTTGCTGACTAGATAATTATGACGGCTGCGAGTCAGGAATTTGGTGAAGATATCAGTAGCTTGATTGGTAGTAGAAACATGGGAAGAGCGATGACCTTGGAATAATAGGCGTCCCGAATATAATGACAGTCTACTTCAATATGTTTGGTGCGTTCATGAAACACAGGATTGGCCTCAATTTGAATAGCACAGTGTTGTCACCATGGAGAGGCATAGGTTGTGATTGATATATACCAAGTTCTGCAAGAAGACCACACAACCTCAGAACATGCATCAGACATAGCTCGGTATTCAGCCTCAGTGGGTGACTTAGAAATACAGTCCTGTTTTTGGCATTTCCAAGAAATGAGAGCATCACCCAGAAAGATACACCATCCGTAGTAGATCGACGAGAATCAGGACAACCCGCCCAATCAGCATCACTATAGGCTATGAGCTCAAGAGACGACCCCCGAGGGAAGAGGAGTCCATGATGAGGAGTCCCAATAAGATAGCGAATAATGCGACAGACAGCTACCAAATGAAGATGACGAGGGACATTCATAAACTTACTTACAGTATGAACCACAAAGAAAATATCCGGACGTGTGATGGTGAGATAGATGAGACTACCTACCAACTTAAGATAAAGAGTAGGATCTGGAAGAATATCTCCTTCACCTTTTCGATATTTAACATTGAGCTCCAAAGGTGTATCAACCGAGGAGGCTTCAGATAGATCAGCCAACCTAATCACATCTTGAATATACTTATGTTGATTCAAGAAGATACCATGCTATGTAGTATGAACCTCTAAGCCAAGGAAGTAAGTAAGTTGACCAAGATCTTTCATATGAAAAATTGAGTGAAGATGCTGCTGAAGCTTTTGAATAAGATTTTGGTCAGAGCTAGATATAATAATGTCATCCACATATACCAACAAAAAGACAATCCTAGGAGTACTCTTGTGAAGGAACAGAGATGCGTCATACTAACTCTAAGTAAAGGAAAAATCCAAAAGGGTGTGACGAAACTTGTCAAACCAAGCCCGAGGAGCCTGCTTAAGACCATACAAAGAGCATATTAGGTTACTGACAGCGTCAGCAGAAGGAAGAGGCATACCAGAAGGAAGTTTCATGTAAATGTGTAAAAACACATTCTTTACATCTATTTGAAGAAGAGACCAAGACTCAAAAGCAGCAAGAGATAAGAAGAGGCGACCGGTGGTCATTTTAGCCACGGGAGCAAATGTCTCATCATAATCGATGTCATACTCTTGACGGTTACCTAAGGCAAACCAACCGAGCCTTATAGCGCTCAAGAGAACCATTAGAACGAAGGTTGGCCGAATAAACCCATTTATTCCTAATGGGTTTCACATGCAGTGGACATGGTACAATATCCCAAGTTTGATTGGCTTCAAGAGCCTCAAGTTCTGTATTCATTACCTGTTGCCAACACTCTTGTTCCATAGCCTGTCTATAAGAGGTAGGGATGGAAATCGAGTTAAGGGTAGCAAACATAGAGCTGTGGGAAGAGAAACCATACTTATCTGGAGGTCGAAGAACACGAGAGGTGCGATGAAGAGTAATAGGAGGCAGGAGATCATCTGGTGAAGAATCTGATGTCATAGGTGGAGGATCAAGGAGGCTCTAGGAGACGGGCGTCTGAGAAGAAAGCTCGGGAGCAATAACTGGTACGGCATGGCTACGAGAGTAAACCAAACCGGGCTTGTATTGAGAGAATTCTCTAGAGAAATCAGGTAATACAGAGAACACATGGGGAGAGAGAGTAATTTCTGAAGTGAAGAAAGATTGTTTTTCAAAGAAAACAACATTATGAGAAATTCTTACCCGATGGGTCTGAGGATCCTAACAGACATCCTTTCCGAGTCCTACCATATACCAAAAATGCACACTTGATGGATTGAAGTGTAAGTTTTATCCTTTCATGCGGTGGTAAATGAACAAAACAAACACATCCAAAAGGACGGAGATGAGAATATCGAATGATGACTAAAGAGTTTATAAAACGGAGAAACATTATTAATAATGGAAGAAGGTAATCGATTTATGAGATGAACAGTGGTAAACAACGTTTCACACCAAAAACGAGAGGGAACAGAAGACTCAATCAGAAGAGCTCTAACCATATCAAGAAGATGACGATTCTTGCGTTTTGCCACCCAGTTCTGTTGAGGTGTAGAAGGGCAAGATCACCGAGAAATAGTTCCTTTAGTCTGTAAGAAAGATTGAAATGCATTAGACATATATTCGCCTCCTGAATCAAATCGTAAGATTTTGATGGAAGAGGAAAATTGATTGTCAATGAGAGCTGTGAAAGACTGAAAGACAGAAAAAACATCGCTCTTTGTACGAAGAAAGTAAACACATGTGAAGCGACTATAGTCATCAATAAAGGTAACAAAATATTTATAACGGGCGTGAGATATCACAGGTGCTAAACCCCATACATCACTATGAACAATATTAAAAATATGCGAAGCATGAGAACCATAAGAAGGGAACGGTAAAATTTTACTCTTAACAAGTTTACATGAGGCACAATCAAGTGAGAAAGATGAAATCGAAGCAAAATTCTTATTACCAAGTAAACCAGAATTGACTAAATGATGTAATACGTTAGAATTTAGGTGTCCTAATATCTTATGCCAATAAAAAATATTGAAAGTAGTAGAATTACATACAATAGGAAAAAATGGAACATGCTTCGGTGAAAATGGGAAAAGACGTCCCTCCTTATGCCCCCTCATGATCGTCCTCCATGACACCTGATCCTGTACAAAACAACCGAGGAAGAAAAAGACACGGTGCAATTGTTATCAACAAGTTGACCAACTGATATAAGATTAGTGGATAAACTAGGAGAGAGTAAAACATTAGGTAAATCTTATCATACATCACCCACGGCCAAAAAAGGAAGAGTATTACCATCGGCAGTGTGTATATGGAGAAGTCCAGTATATGGTCTAAGGTTACTAAGTAATTTTGGATCATGAGTCATATGATTAGAAGTACCTGAGTCCAGTAACCAAGAAGGAGTAGTTGATGTTTTACTCGAGACACTTAGTGCAGACAAAGCAGAAATAACCATGTGTCGGATCATTTCAGGAGTGATGGAGTGTTGGGTAGAGCTGTGAGAGGCTAGAACTGGACTGGGAGCAACTGGCGAAGCAGAACTTGATGCTAAAGTGGCTGCAGCAACATAACCTGGTCGAGTCTTGCGTGGAGGACGTATATGACACTCCTTAATGATATGGCCAAACTTCTTGCAATAATTACACATTTTTCTTAGACATTAAGAGCCATATGATCAAACCCCTTACAGTTGTAACACTGAACACCAAATATATTTCGAGTTTTGAATTTTCCTTGAGCAGCATATGCAACAGGAATTGTTGCTACTTGATTATGATGTTGCTCTAATGAAGTAAAAGTGATAAGTCACTGGTCCTCTCGCAGTAACTCACCCAAACAACCATCCAAAGTTGGAAATGATTCGCGATTCATAAGCCTGGAACGAATGGGTTTAAATTCACGTCGTAATTTCATGAGAAATTGATCGCTCTTGGTGACTTCATGCACAACTTGGACAGCCTCCAAACTGTCAGGTGAGACTGAAGCATAGATAATATCTGTGTACTCAGCCCAAAGATTAGAAAAATTAGAATAATATTCTTCAATAGATCGAGAGTCTTGAGTGAAATTTGCCAATTCAAACTCCAATTGAAACCGCCGAGCATTGTTGCTTTGAGTGTAAATTTTCTTCAAAGTATTCCCACATAGCACGAGATGACTTATAAAGTCTAAAATTAAAAACAATTTGAGTATCAACCTATCCAATGATCCAAGCCATAAGTCGAGAATCCTTTGTTGTCAAGCAAAATACTTTTATTTTTCCTTTTCTTGATCGGGAGGAGGAATACTCAGTCAATATGTCCCCAGAGATCACCTTTGCCTTCAACTAATAACTGAAAATGAAATGCCCATGAAGAATAGTTCTTGCCAGTAAAACGAATGCAAACAGAGTTGCTCTTCTCAATTGACATCATGATATTGTGGAGAACATAAATCTCAAATTAAATAAATTCTGCAATCACGAGGCCCAAAAAATACCAATTAATTGAAGTTCAACAAGAGAACAATAGCCCAACCTCAACAATGAAACTAAAATCAAACAAGAAAACCAACAGGCCCAAGCCCAATAGCCGAAAACCAATAAATATTAATTACCTTTAATATTTCAACATGCCCAAGCCCAAACAAATTCACCCAAACCCCAAATAAATCCAATCCTTTGCAGTCACGCACAGAGACAACGCAGAGAGATGATGGAAACTCACAAATACCATATGAAATCCACTCCAACCAAGACCAAAAACGGACACACAGGAAACGTGAAATGCAACCTCAGACGGTACTGGAAGTGCAACCGGCAACCATAGATGATGCCTACTATGAACCGCAAAGTGGGACCTCAGAGGACACACCGACAACCGCGAAAAAGAACCCTAGAGGATCGACTACAGACACCGATGACTATGAACCAACCGCTGACCACTGACGGTGTCGGAATTGTGAGCAGCAACCACCAATGTCGCTGACCACCACGAACAGGCTACTGTCGACAGAAGAAAACCGCTGACAGAAGCAAACCCTACCTAAAGATGCAAATTTACGCTCGAAAATTTTGGGACTCTAATACCGTGACAATAATTTGCGGAATAATCTTCTCGGGTGTCTTTTCCTCCTTTATAGAATGTTACAAGTTATTTAAAGATACAAGATATACATAGAAAGTACCTATTTACAAGGAAACTACCTAATTAACTGTAAATAAATAATAAATTTCTAATAATACGCTAATATGCTAATACGATAATCTCACTTTCCAACATTTCTCCCAATTATTTTCGAAACTCTTCAAGCTCGGCTGATACATATGGTAGGGTGCCCTAGCGAAAGGTTGACACCTAGACTAAGTTCAATCTCATGATAATTACCCTAATTGGTAGCAATTTCTTTGATAACTCATCCTACATGATGTCCTTAAATTCATTAATAAGCCTTTTGACAGATTTTGGAATAAGACTAGTCGCCTCTTCGATCTCCTCTAATCAAAGATGCACAAAAATGAGGGTTTATTCTTTTTGAAACCCTTACTAAATTGCATGCCGAGATACTCTTTTCACCTATGTTCCCAGCTGGGTAGTGATGACGCATGATTTACTATCCATTATCATTAATGAATCGGAATATGGCAACACTGCCGTCTTAGTATCCCGAAGAAATTTCAATCCCAAAATAAGCTTGAAATCATCTATCTGAACTGTAGACAAGTTTGTCCTTCCCTCCAAAGGACCAGCTTTGAGCAACACAGATTTTGCTACTCTAGCTATTAGTTTAGCAGAGAAGTTGATTTCTTTGACCTTTCCACTACCTTCTCCCGTACAAGTCCAAGTCGCTCCATTTTGCTACTTGCAAGGTAGTTGCGGGTAGCACCAGTGTCTACCATAGTCCTGATTGGCTTTCCATTGATTTTCACATCAATGTACATTAGGCATTTGGCCCGACAAACACGAGCCTTCGATTATTTCATCTTTGGCTCTTTCGAGGGAATATCATCCTTTTTAGTAGCTCGATGCGATAGTGTATTGCACCTACATCCTCATCCTCTTCGAAGTCAGTCTCACCATAATAGCTAGCTTGTAGGGCATCTTGCTTTGAACTCATTGTGCACTTGTTAGTTGACAATATGCATTCACCATCCGTTTTTGAGGACACTCCGCTACTCAATGGGATCATTCACATAAAAAGCACATCAATTTAGGAGTGACATCAAATATGCCCTCCACTGCTTTTCTGTTTTCCAGTTGTTACTTCTGCTACCGTTATAGTTTCCTTAATAGCTGTTTTGATAGTTTCCCTGCAAGTAACTCTGACGGTGCCTTGATAGGCTCCTACTTTATTATGGGAGTAACGCTCTCCCCCATTTGAATTCGAGTTAGGTCTGTTTCCACCTCTAATAACTTGATTATTCCCCGAAAGTCGATTTTTTCTCGATTCCGGCTGATAGTCACTCAAGCATTCGGCGGCTTCCATGACCGCGCTCAAATTAGTGACCTTCTGTTTTTGAAGTTCCGTTCATATCCACGGTTTCAACCTTTCTATAAAGGTGAATAGTTTATCATTTTTCGACATATCTCGAATATTCAGCATATGTCCTGAAAAGGCTTTCACATACTCCCTGATGGAGCTTATATGTTTCAATTCTCATAGTGCCCGTCGTGCCTGATATTCCATATTTTTTGGAAAAAATTGCGATCTAATCGCTTACTTGAGGAGATCCCAAGAATCTATTCGGACCCTATTGGCCTGAATATCAGCATACTTTGTCCGCNGTTCTCGTAGCGCCCGTCGTGCCTGATATTCCACATTTTTAGGGAAAAACTGCGATCTGATCATTTCCTTGAGGAGATCCCAAGAATCTATTCAGACCCTGTTGGCCTGAATATCAGCATACTTTGTCCGCCACCATAGTTTTGTATCTCCACCAAGATACACGATAGCTATTGTAACCTTTCTTGCCTCCTTTTAGATCGATGCCGCAAGAAAGTATTGTTTCATATCGCAAGAAAGTATTGTTTCATATCGAACAAGAAGTTCTTGACTTATTTTGCATCGCGTGCCCTCCGTAGGTATACGGTTCCGGAATTATGAGCCTGGGAGCATACTCTTGTGCGGCGGCTTGCCCATTGCTAATCGCACATTGAAGTACTAGTAATTGAGCTCTCAACACTTCCATTTCATCCTGTAGATCAGGCATGATTGCAACAGTTTCAGTCATTGCTGTGCAAGCCCTTCAGCTTTCATCTAGTTGGATTGTAATTCACGAATTTCATTTTCTGTCAACTCGACTTTTTCCTGGAGGCCCTCAATGGCATAGCACAACCTAATAGTTTCACCTCAAGCGCATCCACGCACTGTTTTATATTCCTCTTCTGAGGATCCACGACTTCCATGGTGTTTGATGTAATTAGATCCATAGCCTTCTTATCGACGGTCTTAAGATGCAGCTCTGATACCAACTTTTACGGTGTTCCTTTCTTCTTGGCACCGAAAGGGACATCGTGCGGTAGTAGTCTGCTCCGCTAGACTACCTTCCGCCGTCTTTCGGTCATCTCGAGACGAAAGAAATTTTTATTACAATTTATAGGAAGCTTGCAACATAAAACTGAGATCCATTGAAAGTAAAATGATTATGATTACTTGAAAACTAGAAATTAGAATTGATGAAAGCAGGAAATTACAATAGCTAGTGCAGGGGCAAACACCAGAAAGTTTGAAAGATTTTTGAAAGACTAATACCCCCTATAACAGCTTGCGGAACAAAAACCTAAGTGATAGGAGTAGACGTTTAAATGACGAGGAATCATACTAAACGTTTACTAATATCAGTGCTATTTTACAATTGAAATATACTATTACAATGGAAAGGAAATTACAACTCAAATTTGAACTAATATTTACAAGTGCGGTCGAAGTTGGACAAATTCCGGCTGCGATTGGGTCAAGGGACTTAAGTAAAGTTGCAGTTCTTGACACTATGTGTTTCAACTAGGGAGTTAGTGGGAATACATAACAGTATTTCTTTTTGAAAGAATCTGCAGTATACCATAATTTAACTTTGGTTCATAAAATCTTATCTGTAAAGAAAAAATTCTCCAAGATCTTCGTGGTTTAATCACTTGCTTTCTCCATGCTCCAAAAATCAGCAAATTAACACTCTGAAGCTTCATATTGATCACTCTGAACTCAATAACAATTAAAGGAGTCCATTACCCACAATCTAAGTGCGAAGTTTTGTGAGTTTTCAAGACAAAACTATTGTTATAGGCTTTTTTCATTTTTTGGTTTATTTTCAATATGAATTTTCCACCATTTTCAGCCATTCCATCTCTTTCTTTTGTGTTAAGGGAGTTATAAGGAGTTGATGAAGGTTGAAGGAAGTTACGTATTTGAATTCATACTTCAAACCATCCCCTCCAATCCATTCTTGAGGGTCTGGTCAGTCCACATGAGTGAAGTGTTACACGAACACTTCAACTCGGGTAGCGTGTCAGTGTCAACACGTGCTGGATACCGACATTCATCGGACACTTTCCCATAATCATATTTTTTTTCATTGAAAATATTATATATTTTAACTTAAATTATTATTAAATAACAAATAGATACTCATATATAAAATATTTCAACAAGAAAAATTAATAACAAGTATAAAATTAAATTTAGTATAACGAATTTTAAAATATTTAATCAATGTCGGCAACGTGCTGTGTTGGTACTTTTTTGAAAAATCGCGTGTCGGCATGTCGAACATATGTCGTATCGGACACTCGTGTTCGTGTCGGTGTATTATAGGGTGAACATGACTTGTTTTCCTACACTTATAAAATTGTGTAGTCCATGTGGGTGAGTTGGACGGGACAATATTAAAAATGAAAAATAAATGAAAATCTTGTACATTGTACTATCCAATCTTGTCCAATACTCATACCAAACATGCCATAATTGCTGAATTCCTACCTTGAAGAAGAAAACATTTTCCCTGAATTTTGCTATATACTTGCTAGAACTTTGATAGAAGATCTCTCAGAACAACTTATTCAACTAAGATAACCTGCCAATCTCTTGACTTCTCCTTGCAGGATATGCTGTTTCTATTCCTTACATCCAGTAGAGATCCTGGCATCATCTCTAGAAGTACAACACCTCCTGAATGTGATGAAACAGTTGAAATAAATACCCCTTCAATGGAGTGGGTCAATGGAAGAACTCCTCATTTGAAGCTTCCCCGGACGAAGGATGTGGTTGTGAATGGGCACACTGTTAAAATGAAATACTGTGACACATGTTTGCTGTACCGTCCTCCCCGTGCTTCTCATTGCTCCATATGCAACAATTGTGTTCAGAGATTTGATCACCACTGTCCATGGGTTGGTCAATGCATTGGTATAGTAAGTATTCTGGCACGCATAAAGAAATGCTGATGCTTTAAATAGACAGAGTCTATTATTTTATCTTCAATATGTAATTATGAATGCATATGTCATGCGATCTTTGTATAGTACCAATTTTAATGGCCATCTGTATCTAAATACCTGCATAAGATTCTTTTTCGTTTTCACATAAAGATGTGATGAACAGCATATTATATGCATTTCACTCTCTATTATGAAAAATCAGGTATCTATTATGGAAAATCACACATATAGGGATATCCCTGCTTCAATTTCCATCCTGTAGCCTCACAATATTGTAGCTTCCTTTGCCGTACCTGTGATGTCTTATTTCAATTGTATTTTAATATAGTTGGATGTTGAGATAGAGCGCTTCTGAATATTGAAGGTGTATGACTTCAAAATCACATTTTTCTGAAGCACGAACTAATAAGAACTTTCTGTAAACTTACGTCATGTTTATTAATCCTCATCCCACATGGAATAGGTGGAATTATTCTGAGTAGTGTGCAAATGTGGGTTCTGTTGCCCATGGAAGCCACCTAGTCCATTGTGCAGTAAACAAGCCTCGTATGTTTTTTGGATTGCACAATCTATGTTGTATGCTTTTTGTTTCTGAGCATTTTATATAAATCGCTGGAAAATGGAGAACTTTTTGAAGATACTATAATTCGAGTTTTTAAGCATTAAGATGATATTACCAGATATTGCATGGTACATGAAATGATTTTCCGATTTGGTTTCATAGTACCTGTATGGGTACTTCATACTTCCTTTGCTCAAGTAACTGTGGCATCTTTTGTGATATGTTTGCAGCGTAACTATCGATTTTTCTACATGTTTGTATCTACATCAACGATCTTATGCATATATGTCTTTGTGGTCTCGTGGGTCATTCTTCGCCAGAAAGGCAACTTGTGGAAGGCCATTTTAGGTGATATTTTATCAGCTATTCTCATCGTGTACTGCTTCATTACCTTTTGGTTTGTCGGTGGCCTTACAGTTTTCCACTTCTATCTGATTAGCACCAACCAGGTGATTGTTCTTCCAAAATGTACATAAGCATTGATTACTGTTTAACTTATATGCTACTAAAGGTAGTGTAATAGGTTGGAATTCAAAGAAAAGAAGCCATTGACGCCTTGTCTTCTTTGCTTTATCTCAATGTAAACTTTAGAATGACTTTTTGTGTACAAACCTTTCCAACATATTTATAATGTTTTCACAGGCTGATTGACTGTGAATCTAGTATATCCTGGCAGTTAATAGTTAGTCTATCCATTATCTAAACAAGTCGTGCTATCTCATAATGCAGACTACATATGAGAACTTCAGGTACCGATATGATAGGAAGGAGAACCCATATAACAGAGGGACGATCAAAAACCTGAAAGAAGTCTTTTTCTCTAAAATCCCACCTTCGATGGTTAATTTCAGAGCATATGTTCAGGAAGAGGAAATTATGGTTATGGAAGCGATGGATCCTAATTTAACAGGAATTATTGCTAGCACTCTGGAAAAAACTGATGTAGAAATGGGAGATAAATTTGCTGAGAATGACGGTGCTTCACTTCCAGAGATCTTACAAAATCTGGAATTCGTAGGCATTGAGGATAGTACGAAACAGCAGGAAGGAAATGAAAGATATGATTCCAGCCCGTTTCTCTTTTCGGCTGAACAAGAATTGCAGATCTCCTCAATTAAAGTTGGGGGAAATACGGAGGAGAATGAAATGAAACAGCAGGTAGAAAATGAAACAAGTGATTCCAGCCTGGTTCTCTTTTCGGCTGAACAAGAAT
>CAIGRK010237338.1:0-13255 GCA_903798315.1 Fraxinus greggii | reverse complement strand
TGTTCTTTTATGTTTCTGTTCTTATTTTGGTCTTTGTGATCTTCGATCATTTGGTATTATTTCTTTCGGGACCTTACAGTTGTGCACTTATCGTAATTTTTGGAGGGTCTCATGTCAGCACATGCTAATGTGGCTATAGGCCAGCTCTTCCCATTCCCTCATATAATGGCACAAGATCTTTCTCCAACCAATCAACTAAGAGCTCCTCGGGCTGAGGGATCCTCATGTTAAGGTGGGTCCCACTCTTAGTCTTCATCGATCGACATGAACTCTGAGAATCACGGTTGAAATTATCCTATAGCAAATCTTCAACTCTCTTAGTGGAACAAGGTGGTGCCACCACTTCTGCAACCTAGTTACCGACGAAGGAACGGATAGGGCTATCTCCCTCATTCGACATCCACTATTAGAGCAAGTATATCAAGAAGAAAATTGACATACGTTAAAAAGGACAAGGTGTAGGAGAGAGAGTTTTCGATAGACTAATTATAAATAGTCGACTTTGGTCACGTGGAAATCGATTCTTGTCCACGTGTAGAGCAACATCGATAGTCTTCAAATACATCCATCATCTTCAACATTTGGTGAGTGAGGAACATAATCGTCATTCAGATCTTGGAATTGTCTGATCGTGTGATCAACAGTCAGTCGACCAAGCATTGTGAAGTGGTCGATCAACCACAATTGGTGACGTTTTGTAATTACTACACCAAATTACACCGCCTAAAATGAATTTAAAACACGAGATATCATTTCCATCTACCAGTAACGAAAATAAAACATTGTATCCTTATCGTTCATCAATGTCATTTTGAAGATTTTTACAGTCCATATTTCTTGGCCAAATAGAGAAGAATTTTTTTATGTTGGAACACAATGCTTTTATGCTGGCAACCTGTAAATACCCTACACATTGTCTAGCAGTGAGAACCTCAGCCAAACCTCATGGCACAGACAAGAATTTTAGCCCATGAACAAGAACAAAATAGCTATGAGAAAACTACTGGGAAGCAAGATTACAATGATAATGGAGTGCATGCAGCAAAATTTCCACGGGTAACAGAGCAAATGTATCAACAAAGAACTCAAATGTTTATATGACCTATATCGTACAAATAATATCTCAACATTCAGAAGACATGACAAAAAGAACATCTTCCCACAAGCAAAGCAGATCACAACAATCCATCGATAATTCAAAGGCAGCTACATATACCATTTAATCTCACACTTTGAGGACTAGAAATCCTTGACACGACAATCCCATTAATCAGGCAAGAAAAATTGGTAAACCATCACCATATGGAAGGAATGCATCACGAAGTATCATCAAGGCTAAGATCAATTTAATCAAATGACTCGTCGTCATCAGGAAGGGGTTGACTGGCAGCTGCAGCAAGCTATGCCTCATGCCTGAGAACATTCAACAGAAATTATTCAAGATCTCAACTAAATATAAGAGGAGAAAAAGTTCTACGCTAAGATGTGCCCATACTAAGTCAAAGACGGTTGGGAACCTACCATCTACTATGGTTCAAAAAGGTTTTAGCTGGTATAAGCACTATGGCTCCAAATTTACCAAAGAATAAAAACCTTGTGTGTGTGTGTGTGTGTGTGAGAGAGAGAGAGAGAGAGAGAGGTTCTCTCACTACATTTTCCTTTGCAGCCTGTCTCTTGCTCTGCACAGTTCACATTCTTATCTCGCTAGCTAATTTATTTCTCCAAGATAAAAATGTAGTCTAGCTCGGTTAGGAACCACGTTTAGAGTGCCGGTTCAACTCAGCTTGACCCAGTTTTGAAGCCAGCGCAATCAATATTTTCTATTAGGCTCAACTCCCCCCAACCACTTACAATCCACATTTTCTAGTGGATGCTACTCAGCTCAATCTACTTTTCGGGTGGTCGCCATCCATAGATCCTGGCAAGACAGCCTGCCATAAGAATCTGGGGCATAGTGAGGCTTGAATAGGATCGGCCTGCAAAGGTCAAGTCAGGCCGAATAGAATATTGTACAATCCAATTCGAATCTAGTCCGTTTGACAATCATTAAAATGAGTTTTAGAATAGTGCCTTTTTTTAGAATACGTGATTAAAAAATAAGAAATTTTTTTTAACTTACATGTAAAATATTTTATTGTGAGAATGTATTGTTGAAAATGAGTGAGAGAAAAATTATTTTCATGATCGACAAACATGAGCTTAATATCTAGCTGCACCTACTCTAACTTTTAAATCACTTCGTTCATTTCACTTCGAATGAGGGTATCTGCCTTTCTTTTCTCAACTAAAGCGACAGCTCTTCTCGCAGAACCATTTAATCTGAATGATTATCTTTAATGATTCTTACTACTTTTTAATTATTTCAAGATCATGTCTTTAGTTGGAGACTAAACAAATCTTAATTAATGTTTCATCGTATCACCTTTTGTTTTTTACTCCAGTCGAAGTTGAATACTTTAATCTTAGACTCGTAGCATCGACTTTCTCTAGTTTAATGTCCAGACAAGTCTCTTAAAACTCGAAAAAATTTATTGTCGCACGTCTGATTAGCAATTACGTTTCAACTTCGTACAACAAAAATAAAAAAATGTAAAAAATATTATAAAGATTATCGATCTTTAAACCTGTAATTAAGCACATTGACATTCTCAATCTGCTTGTTAGCAGTAGAACGAAAGTGCAGCATAAAATTCAACTACACATGAAACTTCAATCAATGGATATAAAAGAGATCATCGTCTTCAGAATTCAAGTGCATGGTCATACTCTGTTTTTACTTTACTTTTCCCCCATTTTTTCCTGTGCATACATGGTTTCCTTTAAGCAACAGAGTCGAATAATATTTCATCTTTCTCAGGATATATTAGTTTCAAAAACTGCTGCTCAGGCCATCTGTAATCTCTCGGTAAAGACAATAAAATGAGGTTGAGCTTTAAGGCCACACACGAACTTTTTAGCCTGTTAAAAACTTGCTTGATAAATGCAGTCGATGGCTGTGCAATGTCCACAAGTGCGCGGAAAACCTGTTTTAGTCTCACGAAAGAATGCAAATTCTTAAAATCTACCTCAGAAACAAAGGAAAATGCATGAAAAAGAAAAGGCTGCAGCTTAAGTAATTGCCGGGCATCTGATGATTTAGACTCAACTGGTGAGGATTACAGTGAGTCATTATCAGATTGATCTTCGATTTCAGCTTTACAAATTACAAGGATACTCGTGTTCAATCTCTCATATTAGCAGCAGAATAATATAGATAAGGCAAGAAAAAGCCCGGTACGAAATTTTTTGCTCTTAGTTTAGAGCATGTTAGACGAAGCTTAAAAGTAAGTCCAACTTCTAATTTTTGTTTTGAAATATGTTTGGATGCGTTGAATGGTTAGTTTTCACTGCTACGTAAGCTTAATTTCAATACCAATTACAAATATTGACCAGCATAAAAATATTTTATAATTTAATAGAATTTGAATGTTAATTTTTCAAGCTTACCCAAGCATGCACTTATATAATCAATTAATCACCATAAGAGCTGGTAAACGATGGGAAGAAAATAACGCCACTATAATTCAATTTTTGCAGGAGAAGCAATAGCATAAAGCCATATTATCATGCATGAATTTTCGAGGAGATTCAATCCTCATAAAATCCCGCGTCGTTAAAAGGAATATAAAAAACTTAAAGAATGTTACCCGCATTGTTAATACCACGTGCCAGTTTTCACTTCCAAACAATGTCCCCTAAAAACTGAAGAGCAGGAACGCCTCTGATTTCTACATCAACAAGAGGTGCCTGGATCATCGTTAAGCTAGAGAGCTCAGGATCACTCTTGATCATGCTGATAGAACACGCTTGATCCTGTAAAATGCAGTCAGTCAATACAATTACGATAAGAAGAAAAACCGGAAGTCCAGGTAGGTGTCAATACGTCATACTCATGCCTATAAATTATTTGCTTAATTCCACTCAAAACATAATATTTGAAAAGTGCACTTCATGTTCCCCAGATTTGTGCACAAACATCATTTTATCCTCCCAAGGATTTAAAAAGTTGTAGTAGATATATGAGTTTTGCTCATACTCGAGTCCAGAGAAAAAGGACGCAGAAACTGTAAAATAGATAATATGCATGTTTGGCTAAGCATAAAAAATATACTTATAATTATGTTACTGTAAGTAAATTAGTTCAAAACAAATAGCTTCTTTTATTCGTCAAAATTGAAAATAAGTTACTTATTTTGGAAGTAATTAGAAAGTAACATTTGTATTGCTGTCAAAATAAGTAACTTCTTTCCCTTGTAAGAAAGAAGTTAGTAACGTTACTGTTTTAGCATAGCCAATCATGCATATATCAACACAGTTTCCAACTTTCTTCTATAATTAACATCAAAGCTACATCCATAAGTGAGAAACTAATTCGCTTGATCCTCGTGAAAGTACGTCATAATAAGCCCCAATTTGAGCTCCATAAATTTTAAAATACATTTTTCTCTCTCTTCTTTTCAATCACACATTTTTCAATAAAATAATAGTACACGTATACTCAAAACTTTTCCTTCTTTTTTAACCACGCATTCTTCACAAAATTACTATTACAAAATACATTTTTTCTCAAAAACTAATTATAATGGAGCTCAAACAGGGGCTAAATCTGTTTGTGGGCTTTACCATTGGGAGCTTTTCCCACACTTTAAAAACTTACAACGAGGATGACAGATTGTCATTTTTATTCATTTTTGTAGACTGGCTCCAGAAACAATTCAAACAACTCCGCAAGATAAAGGAAGGATATGATGGTGAACTATGAGCATAACTGCACAAGTAAAAGATGTGAATCAAATGCAGCTTCAAAATGACCATGACCATAACTCATTTCCAGTTCCCTTCATTGATATATGATAGTAGACTTCATTTTACTCCTCCTGAATAGCCTTAAGAGTAAGTTTGGCTAAGCATAAAAAGTTTACTAATATGTAAGTCTAAAATAAATATTTTTTTATTGATCAAAGTTCGACGTAAGTTTTTGTTATTAGTCTCAAATAAGTAAGAAAAACTAATGTAACCCAAGCTTCGGCAATCATGCTCTTAATACATATTTAAGATGGGGGACTATTTTACCTTCCTCTTCATTGCACAGAACTTGCAATCAGAGGTGGATGGAGGAAGAATTTGGTTGACTACAAGTCTCTTGACAGGGACACTTTCCTTTTTCAGAGAAGAAAATAATCTTGACGACTCACTTATGGCCATCACCTGAACAACAAGATTGAAGAGTAAATATCGTCCAATTTTTTATGGTTCGTCTATAAAACTCAAGTAACAATGACTTCAAACCAATTTGAATAAATTTTTATTTCAGCTTTAAATTGCAAATAAATCTGCAGTAATTCATTTACCAACAGAAAAAAAAAACATTTTCAAATATTCCTCACATGGACAAAGACAGAATGAGGTGTGAAAACGACAATATGGATTTTTCATGCAAAAAGATATGATGCTTTCATTCAACCTGAATCAGACAATAGCCACAGCTAATTACTACAATCGAACATGATAACTACTAGACAAAATGAGAATCTATAAATGGCCGTTACCGTGGGGATTGTTACAATGATGAATTCTGTTGAGTTTGTGTCACGAAACAGCTCCCTCACTTTTATCATCCTCTCCCTTAGTTTCTCTAATTTGTCAGCCTAAAAAATGAAAGAAATAGTAAAGTCAGAAATTCAATTTATTTAGGTAATAAAGAAAATGTTTCTGGTATTAAAGAAAGAAGCTTACAGCATTTTGCCGGTTTTCTTGCTGACCGAAGACAGATTTCAGGGCTGAAGTAGCCGAAGATATCTTTTGCTTCAACTGCAATAGGCATCAGGAATGAAAAACTGAGAAATAGAGAGAGGGAGATGGAGATGGAGATGGAGAAACACTAAATTAAACAATCTATTTATGGCTTCTATACCGCCATAATATAATTCTCTCTCACATGCATATGCATGCAAGCATCTTGTACTCACACAGAACTAGACGGGAAGAAATTTTTGGTTTCCATCAAGTTCGATGAACGATATGCAAATATCTATCATATTTCCTAATCTTCATTTGATGGCATGTTTGCACTTAAGGAACAAGCAAAGATAGTGCTCGATCAAAGCATACAGAGACAAACACATATATGAAAGTAAATCAGAAAACCAAAACACAATCTGGGAACTCAGGGAAGTGTACGAGCTGCAAAATGTACTTGTGTGGAAGAAAGGGAAAAAATAGAATAGCAAGAAGAACTCGACAGGAATACAGAGAAATAAATAAATAAACAGTAGTTGATAAGGTATATATGGAAGTAATCACCCATAAAATGAGAACACACGAAGTCATCAAAAAGATGCATAGAAAACTGAACTAGTATTTGTGCATATTCTTAGTTCACAAACCGGGTTTCTAATCTCAGATAAATAGAAATCATATGGCATTCCCCAACAATCAAGAGTATGTGTGTGCGCGAACATTTGAATAATCATTTGTAAAACTTTTAAACCCCAATATACAAACAACTATTATATCTCTTTCACAATAAAATAAGAAAAGAACAATTATTTGAATGATCAATCCAAAACTAGATCCCATTTGGTTTACTGCAAAAAAATGCTCATAACACGAGAAAGAACAGAAATCTCCTGATACTTTGGTGGCTATACAAAAGTTTAACAGACAAGAAGAACAAAGAAAGCAAGATATAATTCAAGGAGATACCAGATTCTATGTAAACTCAAACACCCCCGATCCAGATTTAAGAACGAAAGTAAGTCCATGTGTTTGCAACTGTTCATGTGCATCTTATTCACAATTTACAAAAAATTATTTGTGTGATTAAGTGTGGCTACCATAGTACTCTGTTTATATATAGTAACGGCCATTGTAAAACTGGATTAGAGACCTAAATTGTTACCTTCAATATCTTCCCAATTGATGCATCCAAGAAGTCGGGCAAGGATAACAGTCGTAATGTGTGACCCTGTAGTTCCACTTATCAAGACCAAGGAACTTTCTTCAATGAAATAAAATACAAAAGAATTATAGCTTTCCTCACCGTGGGGGCAGTATCAAACACTATTCGAGTAAACATATTGTATTCTTGTGATTCAAGGAATTTCATAACCTGACAATGAAGTTCTTGAATTCAGTAAAAAAACATGCAGAACTAAATTCTCTTTCCATCAAAATGTAGTAGAACCTTTTCCACTAAACACTTTTGCACTAAACAGAATACATGCCTTTGAAATCGCAATAGCTTCATCTAAACCAGGCGGAGGTGAGTTCAACAACTCTCCCAGCTTTAGTTCCCCAAGCTAGCGCGCCCAAATTCAAAAGATAACAGAACATTAGAGAGAGGCTAGTTAAGATAACTACCTCTTCATTAAGTACAAGCACGTTTGGACTCCTGATATTACATTTGTCATGGAGAAAGAAGGAAAGTGATAAGACAGCTATAGTTAATAAGGATGAAATAAAATGCAGGAGTCAAATTCATTCAATAACTCTGGTGATTCAACCCACAGCAGCAAGAAGCACATCACATATCATTGGATCAAATTAATAGCTACAAGCAAGTGCATGAAAGTAAAAGGTCAAACAAAGAGGCATAACATGGAAATGGAAACTAAAAAACTGACCAGTGGAAGACATAAAACCTTAAAAATATTACAAATGGGTATGCAGTGAATTTGAAGAAAGATGTTTTTCCCTTCCCTTACCAAGAAGAGTCAGCAAGGGAAAAGAGTTTCCCTTCCTTCCTATTCACACATGCATATGCACGTGGGTATGCAGCGAATTTGAAGAAAGATGTTTTTACTAAGATTTGAAATACTTCCTCTTCAACCAAAATCAACAAATGGAAGTGGAAAATAGCAATTCTTAAACGAGTTAGGTTTGTTTGCAAAGTGGGTACATACAACTCGTTGGCTCGGTTTCTGCTTTCTAATCATTAACAGCCAGATGTTATAAGACCAGGAATTTCAAGTGGCAGATGACTGAAGACAGAAAACTTTCTGGGTACTATACCTTCAACCAGGGTACCAGAAGCCAAAAAGTGCTTTCCCCCTTATTCAGTTTTCTCCTAGAACCAAAGATTCAATCACCAAAAAAGAATCTAGGAACACCGCGTTCCAATAGCAATCCCGAAATTATTTAAAGTCTGAAGAACCATTGCTCAAGCTAACTTTTGCAGTGATGTTTTCCCTCAGCAGTCGTATTATGCCATTATCGAAGTTATTTGACTCGTTAGGTAAATCAATTTTCAGAGCGGGAATAAGTGAAGATCTTTATAGTCATATTAGAAGTAACAATTCAAGGGAAAAAAGTGACTACATTCATTTTAGGATTAAAAGTAGATTATAGGACAAAAGTGCACTCCTCTTCTCTGATATGTATGCCTCCAAGTTCTACAATGTCATGTCCATTCTCACAGGAGATCATCAATAGACAAATATAAAAGTGTTCGCATAGGTTGCAAGAGGACAAATGCAGAAAACAGAGGCACAACCTTGGTGAAGGATGAAGTATCTAGTCTTAATACAGTGCTCTGCATTTCGATCTTAATAACAGGATTTTCTTTCTTTATGCATGACCACCACTATTTGGAAACTTGATCTGCTTAAGATAGTTGAATTTAGAACTCTCATTTCAAAGCAACTATGAGTATAACCTGACCATGACAAGGTTTACCTGTTCTGTAAGCATCCCAAGACCCATGCCATCCATGAAGTCTTTGACTCCACTTCCCCCACTGACACTTCGAAATTCTTCCCTTGCTTTTTCGGGGTTTATCTGTCACAGTAAAATATTCAAAGTTGCTGTTTTAGGCACAACAAAGGTTGTTTCTTTAGATCATAAAACAGTCACCATTTTGATAGTAAGTTTATCACTAATAGAAACTAACATTTCTCTACACACCTCAAGAGCAAACAGAGGAGAATAGGGTCCGTCCACTGGTACCAGCGTTCCCCCAGTTAAATCCTGCATGACAAGCATTAGAATGAAGGCACGTCATATAAATTCTGTGACAAAAATAGATTAGTGTTCGAGAAATTGATGGCAAACTAGAAGTAAAATAATCACTATTCACAACCTGGGCAAAAGAATCACTCAAAGAATGTGCAGGATCAGTTGAAACCACTAGAGTCGGATGACCGTTGTTTGCAAATTTTACAGCAAGGGATGCAGCACAACTCGTCTTTCCAACCCCTCCCTTTCCACCCAACATGTAATACTTGCGTTGAGTTCCCAAGACCATTTCCTCAAAGCCAGCAGTAGCTTCAGATGGAGCAGCAACTGATCTCACTGATAAAAAGAATATACTAAATTGATAAAGTTGCATTACCCCTCAGCTATTATATGAGAAAATCTTCTTGCAGATCAACATTCATATTCCAGAACTACTGAGACTCACAAAGTGGACTGAACAAAAACTCGGCGGTTTGCTTTCTAATGCAAATAAAACTGAAGTGTTTAGTTGGTTTATACGGAAGCAGGCCAAAAGTTGGCATATTTTCGACCTCTGAATCAATTACAGGTATGCTCTCTAATTTGTACTTTTTATGGTAACATTTGGATCTACGGTACATGACCTAAATTATGCAAGAATGTTAACCAAACATCTATGTCAGTCACATACGAACCATTTCAAGTTAATATGATCCAGTCCCACTAGCCATTACNGTATGCTCTCTAATTTGTACTTTTTATGGTAACATTTGGATCTACGGTACATGACCTAAATTATGCAAGAATGTTAACCAATCATTTATGTCAGTCACATACGAACCATTTCAAGTTAATATGATCCAGTCCCACTAGCCATTACGATCTCATAATGGGTATTAGTTACAGTGAATAAATCTAGCATGTTTCTCATCTACTCATCACAAATTTACCTTACCAGTAAGATAAAGAAAATGAATTCTGGTAAACATTAAAATTTTCATTCTCATTTTCTACTCATTTTCATCCCCACATTCTTCAATAAAATAAAATTTTCATCAAATCAATAACTTTTCCTTCTTTTTCAACCACATATTCTACGTCAATCTACTATTTCAAAATACATTCTTCCAAAATAAGGTGAATCAAACACACACAGACAGTTTTTCGTTGTTGAAAATATAAATATAAACAATGCACCCCCTCTCTTCAATTTTTCCGGGGTAATTTTTCTTCAAATATAAACATTTCTTCAAATAAATTTTCCGGGGGAAAAAGGAAGACAAGAGCCCGCTGATGCTAAAATAAAAAACTTCACCTTGGAAAAATGTCCTCGGCCTTTTTCTGTCAATAGAAAGAGACAAACGCTTGGAGCTGAAACTTAGTCTGGAATTCCAGAAAGGCGAAACTTGAGATTTGAGTGAGTGAGTATAAAAACATTGAGTACCCACAATTGCCATTGGCTTCGTATATGAGAAAATGTGAGCACGAGTAGAAGCAGAAGAAGAAGGAGAAGAAGAAGAAGAAATAGCCATTGGGAAATTTGGAAAAGAAGAGTTTCAAACAAGAAAGGTCGGTCAATGGCTAATTGATTATTGCCTCCGTTGCTTACACGTATATATGTATGTAATCGATGCAGGCTTCTGGTTTCGTTTGGTTTACGTTGTCGTTCGTCTTTTCATATATTTATTTCGACGAAATGGATTTTTATTACATCATTTTAGATCACTATAATTATTTGTTGAATACCAGATCGTCTTCAAAAATCTGCCACCTGAAAATCCATGTTTACACTTCTCCCATCCTCGAACTTTAATTCTTAACATTATTATCCTTAACTTTTTATGAATTAGTAGCTAGTGTTTCTAATGACTGTTCCATCCAAATTTTCCATGAAGTTGTTGCAAAGAGACAAAATCACCCTTCCACTCTAAGAAGCAATAAATAAATATATTCATAATTAATCACCTGTTTGACGGCCACTTTTTCATTGTTTTGCATAAGAGAATATTTAGTTAAAAAGTTGGGAGAAATTTTGAATTTATATGCAGAAAATTTTATTGTATAAATATATGATTGAAAATGAGTATATTAAAAAAAAAAAGATTGAAAACAATCATGCTACATGTACAATGATGATTGACAATGTTAATTGACAATATTTGATGTGCCAAAATCTGGACGGTTGATTTAAAAAGGGATAAAATCACTTGTACATTATCTTGTTTACATTATGGTTTACACTTCATTGAGTTTCAAATTGAAGTGGGAAGGAATGTGTTTTTTTAAAACTGTCTAATAATGTCAAGACACGTTGCACAATGTCAAACTTGTTGTCAAAGAAAATTTACATGTAGCATGATTCTTTAAAAAAATTGTGTTTGAATTTCTTTGAAATGAATGAACGTGATGATGCCATGATTGTCAACAAATCTTGTCAACTTTTATTGTACATGTAGCATGATTGTTTTTCTTTATGCTCATTTTCAACCACACATTCACACAATTAGACATTCTACACGTAAATCCAAAAAAATTTTCCTACGTTTTAACCACACATTCTCCTAAAAATCACTATATAAAATTCTATTTTCTCCAAAATAAATATAAGTAAATAAATCTCCATCGCTTCAATGCTGCAATGAATAGCATTCAACAGAATTACAACATAAAATCATTATGTAGGAATGAATTGTCGAGAACTGTGTAGCGACTACATCCCAAAACTAAAAATATCAAAATCAAATTATAATTACATGAAATTATGTTCTAACTCGATGGCCTTTAACAAACTTAAGTAGATGGCCGCCACGAATTTGTTTGCAGTATTTATCGCAGGCACTTGTACAGGTAGAGACGATGGCGCCGTCGACCTTCATGCATGTTGGCATGCACCCCTTGATGCATATATCTGGTTTCGCTCCGGCGCCGATGCTCCCACATAAAATGATAGCCAATGCACATATGAAGATTGCAGTGTCTGCATTTTTCTTGGCAGCCATATTTTTCTATTTTTTTCTTTTTAAGTAAATTCTATTCGAATATATATCTAAATGCACGCATATAAAGTAAAAAAATGTGGGTTTTTGACCTTTATCTATCTCTATATTATGAAGTATATATGAAGCATGTGGTTTGGAGAAATACAAGGAGAAATTCGAGGTAATGGATGATAAGAACCCTTACATTAAATGGCTTTATTGAAAAAAAGAAAAATGAACTTTATAAATAACTATTTATCTTCTAAAATAAAAAAAGAGTTTCTTCATTTTTTAGAAGTAATGTTTACTTTAGGATTCGAGTTTTACTTCACTTTACTATTAAAATAAGTAAGTTATTCATTTTAACTTTCACTCATAAAAAATTTATTTCTTTTAATTTTTTTATTTATAAGTAAATTGTTGCTCCCTATCTCAGAAGGCTCAGAAAAGTTACGCCACGTAGGCAGATGGTCAAACGTTGACTAAAGATGCCAAAATACAAAAAGATCAATCAAAACCGAAGTCCTTGCTCTACAACCGAAGTACTTGCGACGCGGACCTCAAAATCGAAGTCATTGCTCTACAGCCGAAGTACTTGCTGACGCGGACCTCAAAATCGAAGTCCTTGCTCTACAGCCGAAGTACTTGCTGACGCACTGCCTAAAGAAGCAAAGAAATGAGTTAAAGCTTTCCACTTAGAGAACCACCTCAAAAGATCTCTCCGAGGCTCTCAACTGATCCGAAGGTCATATTGCTGACGTTGTTGCCTTCATAAAGTGATTGATGTAAGGATTACAGCAAAGATGTCAACATATCAGTCTACTGTATAGGGCGGCTGACTCTTAATCAATGTATTAAATTATATGAATAGACATTGATATGAAGCCTTAATTAAGGAGATGAAGCCTGGTTCTAATTCAACGGTCACCACATCGGCCAAGATAATATAAATAACTCTTCTTCGTGATTAGGACAGGGAGAGAAAAAAAGATAGACAGATATTCGAAATATACATGAAAATACTTGAGATTAATATTTTATTTATCATTCCACATATTTTTGTGAATTATTACATTATTTAGGTGAGAAAAAAATCAGGTTTTCGTTGTTAGCGCGATTGCCTTTCATTCTATTCGTCGGAGCTCGAACGTTTTCGTCTCTTTCCAGAAAGTACCTCCCGCGTTCTTTTCTAATCCACTACCACCGTTATTTAGGTAGTAACGCGCCGAAATCGTACTTGACATGACATGAGTGGGCCCTGCATCTGTTGAGTTCAATTTTTGGGGTCGATATAAATTTTACTT